>JAWLRI010000344.1:1897266-1932132 GCA_034781795.1 Crypturellus tataupa | reverse complement strand
TGCGCGGGGCTGCTGGCCGTGGGGAGGCGGCCGCGGAGAAAATAGATCGTCTGCTTCCTCGCGCTCTGCTCGTAAAGCACTGCGAGAGCGGGAGATCAAAACACATTTTTTTCTTCTTCTTCTTCTTCCCCCTTCTTTCAAGGTGTAAGATACCGAGACGCTGCTGAGCACATATCTTTCTTCTGGTGATGGCTTGGAGTTAAAACCCACGTAGATCTTGATATGCAACCTAAATTTGGCATCAGGAAATGGGAAATTGCATCTTTAAGCAGAGTACAATCAAAAATGAATTACAATAAATCCTATATAATTGCATAGGTCATTCTCTTTAATGAGATTTTATTAACCTGACTGTCAAGCTTTTGAGTCAGGCAGATATTTTATCTTCTTCAACTGATAAAAGTGTCAGCTATAAACCACCATATAAATATTCATAAATCTACACATCTGTGGCAGCCTATCAGCATCATTCTTTTGGACATTAAAAGCATTCTAATTACTTTCTGTCTAGCAGAGCTGAAATGCTGCCTGTTATAGTATGTGCTTGGCAGGCATGATTGCTTTTGTTTGCCATCACAAATAGCAGCATCCTATTTTATATACTGATGGTCCAGAATATATTCAGGGTTTGACTGAACAGGATGAATATTATGAAGCACCATCTGGTTTTGATAACATCGGGTATATTAACTCATCTGTTAATTTTTGACACATCATTGATTTATTTATTTAGAAAAATTGGATTCTGTTTTGGTATGTTGCTGTTTGCCTTTGTAACAAATGTGATGACATTTCTTTACTAAACAGGGAGATATGCTAGTTAATAGGATATATGGCTATGTTTTAATGCGTGTTTTCACTCACAAGCAGCCATATACTGAATTAATTTGTCATGTCTTGTTAAAAATAATTCACGTACTTTACCAAAAAAAGTTTAATTCTTGAATAGATCAGTCTGCAAATTCACTCCTCTGATAGATAGCTCCATGACTGTGGTGGTAGATCATATTTTCTTTTTCTTGAAACTACTTTTAAATGCCTAAATGGTGCTACCTCAGGATTTTGCAGCCTGCAGTCAAAACACTGCCGATAAATGTGACACCTGCATTTCTTCACAGAAGTGGATTACGCCTTGGGAGACATTCAGCTGCCTTTAGATGATGTGCAGGGCCCTATTCACAGCAAAGCCCTCTGTGCTTTGATGAGCAAAAGTTTGGATGTCCCCTACTAACCGTTAGCCAGAGCAGTCTTCAAAGTTTGTCGTTGATTTCAGTTGGCTGCTAAACAAAGATAGTGAAGGAGCTGCTACTTGTGCATTGAAGTGCACAAGTTAAGTTCCTGCCGCATCTCCTGTGTATCCGTCCCGCCCTTTGCGTTTGCTCTAGGTTCCTAAATGTTTCCAACATCCCCATCTCTCAGTTGGTGCTTGGCTACGAAGCAGAACAAGCAAAACAGAAGACAACAGACCAAGGCCCAGCTACAGCATATGCTTATGTAAAAGTGGAGTCTTGTTCCAAGTCGTAAGCAGAGCCTGACAAAGTAATAGTGGGAAGGCAAGGCTGGACATGAAGAACTTCCATCCAGAGTCCTGAAATCCTGTTAGAGAGAGAGGTATGAGCCTGAGTCACCTAGTGATTCAGGCTGGGGCAAGTGAAGTGGGGCTTTGTGTTCCTGCATCAGGACCCCACGCCACAAGAGGCACGGGTGGTGCGCCCAAGTTGTGAGTGTCGTGGGAAAGGAAGGATCCTTCCCTTGTTGGGAATTCAGGGCCAGTGAGCTGTTCTGCAAAAGGCAGGTATGGTCAGCATCCATAACTTGAACACCTAGCTCAGCGTGGTAGAAGGAACTTGAAGGAAGGGGTGGAGTGCTGTAGATACCAACTTTATAGAGCTACCTGTTTCACAGATTCAGAGGCTTCTCTCTTTCTGGTGATACATCTTCGCTCATGTAGGCGACTATCAACCTGCCTGTTACAAAAACACCGTTCTGGAATGCTTAATTCTGTATTAGTAACTTAAACACTTCATGCAGGTTTGATTCTTTATCTTCAGGCCTGGCAGTGGTAAGTCAGACAACTGAAGGCCACGTAGGTTTTTCCTGCCTACTCACCATCTAACCTCATGCCTTTTCAATCCTCAGTCCTGGCTTGCTCCCACCCCAAAAGTTGTAACTTCGATCATATGAATCAATGTGTTTGGAAGTCTGTTACGACACTTCTTGACTAGGCTCCCTCTATCAGCTTTTAACATTCCTGCTGCATCTGTCTCAGCTGTGTTCAAAAGGAGTTGCTACTGGTTGCATCGGGATAAAAAGGAGAGGGAAAGAAGCCTGTAGCTTTTCGCTAGTCTGAGAATTTTCATCTTACAAGGAGGAGGTTTCATACTATGAATTATTAGAAATGGGTTGCTGCACTAGAAACAACCTTGCTCTCTTCATTGGTGAACATGCTTAATGTGCCCACTCTTGTTGCAGAGTACTGGGTGCATACCCAGAATGAGAAGATACTTTTTCTCTCACTGAGAGTATTAATCATTTATTATTTTTTTGAGATTGTTTTCCTGGTGTGAAAACAATGCATATTGTAGACTTTGTCTGTACATACATTAAACAGCATCATAAGGATGCTCCACATCCACACTTTTTTGCTCCACAAAAGGAGCTCCTGCCAGTCTGGTAAGCATGATGGAATATGTGGACCTTACAGTGTGCTTTGAAATGTAAGAAGGGCTTTCTTGGAAAGTGGGGAAAGAAGAGCAGAGCTCTCTTAGAGGGGGGTGTGGTGTAGTGCTAAGAACCTGGTCTAACAAGGGTAGTCAAGCAAGGTTTGTCATTTCCAAACAGAGAAAAGGTTTTTAAGTGATTGGAGACAGGGCAGGATCATTATTTTTGCTTTAATCAAGAAGCTGGAAGCCCCCATGTGGCAGCAGGCTCTCAAGACTGGTACTGAAATAGCTAAATGTTTGGTATCTTCATCTGCTGGAGTATTTGGTCCTCATGCAAAACACCCTAGGAAATATCCCGTAAAACCAAGGTGGAAGGTGTCACATACTCTCAATTTTGTGCCTCAGCATAGATTCATTGCAGCATTGTCCTGAAACTTTGGATGCATGGAAAAAGCCATGTGGGGGGCACAGAGATACCTCAGGATCTAAAGTAGTGGTAACAGTAAGAAGATAATAAAAATCAAACCAATGAAGAAATATGTCTGTGAGAGGACTGAGTGCAATGTGAAGTAATGTTATTGAAATTGCCAAGGAACATGGACCTTCAATTCTTGTGGAAAATTAAATACAAACAAATGTATTTGCCTCAGGAGAGAATGCTTTGAATTCAGAGCCTCTAAGTAGTTTTCAAGAATTTTTTTTATACCATCTGCCTACATTCACAATGGAACCTACAGAAAAGCCAAGACCTGAATCCAGATCCATTGAGGCCCAGCAAAGTGCTTTATTAATAATACTGCCTGGTCTTGGTGTTGAAAAGAAATCCCAGGTGTAGCAAAAGCTAATGTTATACCTACCAACCCTTTCAGACAGTTTTTCTGATGCATCAGCATAACTTGCCTACTAGCTTTTCAGACATTTGCTCTTACTAAAACCCTGCTTTCAACCTGGCAGTTCAATAGCTGAGAAACCACATAGATCAGCATCAGCGAGAACAGGTTGGAAAGATGAATGCTACATCCAGCAATAGGTGTGCAGTTTGCCACATGATCTTCTCTTGGTTGCTTGCACTCGCAGGAGAAATAATCTAGTTAGGAATACTCATACTTTTGGCAATTTAATCATGATCTATTAGCACTTTATGGGCCTAATCTGGCAAGTCCACCTTCAGGCAAAAGTCTAGTTAAAGTCAATAGAAGTTCTGTAAGACTAAAGACTGCAGAGTCTGACACATTAGAATTACATGGTTGATGATCATGCCATTAAGGAAAAGGGGGTATCACAAAAAGATTTTAATAAACTGTTTACACTATTTTAGTCCATGACAGTCATTTTAATAGAATTTTCCCTTCTTAGAAAATATATACATTACATTAAATCAATTAAGAATCATAGATCGTGATTATTCAGTAGTATTCGCATAAAAACAACTTTTCCCCATCTCTTAGTGATTAGACATTGCACAGTGCTTGCATTTCTAATTACAGTCAGTCTGCAAAAGCTGAAATCCTGATTACCACAATATGTGCTAAATGGGCAACATTTGTTTTTATTTTTTTTCCATCACAAGGAATAAGTGCAGTTATCATTCTCGCTTAGGGTAGTTCAGACTGTGGATACATATACAGCCACTGGTGTACAAGTCACTTCAAAGCTGTACGTGCTTAGCACAGAGCTAGACGTTTCCAGAGCCAGTGTTGAGAGCATCCCCCACTGATGCTGCTCAGTGGTACCCACCAAAAAGCATTTGTGAATCTTTGTGCTAGCTTTTCAAAGGAAATCCTGCTCGCTCATGAGTTTCATGTCTTTGTCTTTGAGTATGGGTTAAAATTAAGAAAAAAAAAATCAGTAATTGCTGCTATTGTGTCTTTGTAGTAGGTCTGATGCTGAACTAAAGATTAAATCAATAATGTCATTTCTGTGTAAAATTTCGATTATATTTTAAGTCATGGTCAATGTGCCTAATGCATTCAATTTTATAACAAAGCTAATCATTAATTTTATTTTTACTGATGGTGATGTGTCTTATATTATTCTTCAGAACTGATATTTGAAACATCAGGTTACTTTTTGCCATATTTTAGGAAAAAATACAGTATTATTACAATATCTCTTATACTAATCTAATCCGATTTCTGTTTTTTCCATTCATATTTTGTCCCCTTGCAACAAGGATATGCAAAGAATGAGTAACTGTTTTGTCAACAGGGACCGTAATGATTAAAATGCAAACAGTAAATACGACTTCAGGTCTAGAATCGGATTATAGGATTAAAATGAATGAAAAACTGCTCTGCGTAGGATTGCAAAGTTCCAATCAATATCATCCTTTCATATATTTTAAAAGAAAAATGTGGGAAGTAAAGAAATAAGGCAAAGAAAGTGCAACTTGAGGTTGTTAGTGATGCTCTCCTTTCTTCATTTTATTCCTTATCTGTGGGTCCTGTTCTGAAAGCTGCAATGTCACTGGGGTTCCAGGCTTTTCTTGTACATTACCTCTCTTGTGCAGGGCCATATTGGACTCTTCTTGTTCCCCTTGGCTTCTTCTTTTCACCTCTCCTGACTGCTGCTGCCAGCCTACCTCCGTACTTGAGGTTACATTGAGCACCAAGACGATCCCATCCATCCTCAGGCTTTGTGTCAGGGACATTCTCCCCTGGCTGCATTCAAGACTTACGTATTTATATGCTGTTCTCACCTTTTCCCCATAGTGGATGACTAGAGGATGGTAAGAAAAAATGAATTGCACAAATATTGTTCGGGGTAGCTGCACTTCTTATTTCAATAAAAAGCCTATTTTCAAGCAGAAGAAATCTGCTTGAATCTCCTGGATCCAGAAGTGCCTTGAGAAGTGCCAACCCATAAGAAGCTGGATTGCCTCTGCTCTTTACATGTTATTTGTGTGAGGAGTCCATGCTTTCATCTCCAGCAATCAAGCTAAGAGAAGTGAAGGTTTTGGATGCATCTGTAGCTGGTTGTCTTTTCAAGAGTAAAGGTGCTTGTCACTTTCTAAAAGTCAAGCCTACCTGAGAAGAGCTCTCCAAAATTGGCAGCACTTAGTCTTTTTTTTTTTTTTTTTCTTTTTTTTAATCTTACACAAAATACTAGTTACATCTTATTTACAACTTATTTATAGCTTGATTCCTCTAAGTGTATAAAAAAGTTTTTTAAAGGCATTGTTGCTATCGGGGAGTCTAATGTGTCTCAGCATAGATCAGAGGTATTTTTGGTCATTTTACATGCTAGGGTGACTGTTACAGCAGTTTGACTCTACATCCATAGACACTGCGACGACTAAACCATCCTGCTATTTTCATTTAAGTTGTAGCTGCAGTTACTGTTGTTCCCTGATCTTTGGTACCTCCTATCCTTAAAGGCAAGCCCGATGAGGTGCTACCTGTAGTGCTTCCAGAACCAAGCCGCTGCTTCCAGAAGCTGCTGCACTGCACCACGTATTCCTGATGATCTTGCAGTAGCTTGGAGGACTCTGCACTGCACTTCCCTGTATGATGCTGGCCTGTCCACGGGAAGTCAAGAGCACAGACAGGATTGCTCCTCTCATCAGAAGAGCTTCATGCTGTATATTCAATGTTTTCCTTGGTTCAAGAAGAGGATCCTACACACATTTTTCTTGAATCATTGAAACCTGGGCATATTCAGAAGCTAAAGCAAAGGCAGGACAGGCAAAGTCCACAACATTGGGTTGATGTACAGTGGTGCAGGCCCAATATCAAGCATAGGGCAAAGATGAAAGGGAAGAAAACCAAAGTACGGGGAGTTTTTTTGGAGGTAAGTAAGGAACAGGACCCAGGAAGGCAGTGTCCTGCAAACATGCACGGGCAAGGCCCACCAGCAGCTTGAAACTGGCTTCAGAAACAATACTTATTTAAACTCCTGCTCATAGCAAATTGAAAGGAATTTGTATTTTCTTCCTCTTTTTCCTGCCTTAATCCCCCTGAAAGAACATGGCAGTAAGCAGTGACGATCATCACAATGCATTTCTGATTAACAGCAAGGGCACAAGGGCACTCTCAAAATAGAAGCAAAGTCAGGATTGTTTTAAATCACAGTGCTGCAGAAGTATTAAAGCAGAAGCCATAATGTTAATGTGTTCAAAAATAAAATGCATGCAACTGTAAATGGTTGTGTACATTCATGTAGCTGCTGCTGCCTATGTCTTTTGCATTAGGTTTCTGTGATTCATCTTTTCTTTTGTTTCAGAGAGTCGTATGATTCTGGATGCCTTTGCCCAGCAGTGCAGCCGTGTTCTAAGTCTCTTAAATTGTGGTGGAAAACTACTGGACAACAATCACTCTCAGTCCATGATTTCTTGTATAAAGCAGGAAAATCCAAATTATAGCGAAAGACAAGAGCAATGTCAGCTTGGGAAAATGGTCCATAGTCAGACGTCAGACATTTTAGACATAGAGATGCAGTATATGCAAAAGAAACAACAAACCTCAGCCTTTCTGAGAGTTTTTACTGATTCCCTTCAGAACTATTTGCTTTCTGGGAGCTTCCCTTCTCAGAACACCTCGTCAGTAAATGATTTTAGCCATTTGGCAGATGTGGATCCACTTTCAACCTCTCCAGTGCACACTTTAGGTGGATGGACATCTCCAGCAACTTCTGAATCTCATGGCCACCCGTCATCTTCTACACTTCCAGAGGAGGAAGAGGAGGAAGAGGAAGAAGGCTACTGTCCTCGATGTCAAGAGCTAGAGCAGGAGGTAATTTCATTGCAACAAGAAAATGAGGAACTTCGTAGAAAACTGGAGAGCATTCCAGGTAAATAATCCCCTACCATGTAATATTTTTAGTCAGTGATAAACATATTTTGGGTAATAGATTGTTGCAAATTCTAGTCATTTTGCTCAAGTTTTCACTCACAGTTATTGAATGCTGGAATTGGTTTTCAACCAAAATTCCTATGACTGTGCCCACCAAGAAATTACCTGCTTATACTCATCCATATGATTTGTTAGTCCTAGGCAAATGAGCTGTGTTCAGGGTATATGTGTATTTGTAATCCCAAATCCCAAGGTATCGGTTGGTTTCTAATGGTAATCTGAAACTTAAACTTCTGTACCTAATTATCTGCATTGTAGTTTAAGTGATATTGCAGTTTATAAGCCTAATTCCTTTTTGGAGGTCCTTTTTGGTTTCTTAAAGCAACTATTGAAACTTATGTCCAAACTTGTAACAAAGTGGATTCAGCTTTTATCTTGAACAGTGTCTCTTAAACCTCACTTAGCTTAGTGAAAAGCATAAATCTCCCCTCATTCATCTTCAAATAAAATCTGGAAAAGGCTCCACAACTTCTCCACCTCAACAATATCTGAAATGGTTACCAGTTACTTGGTGGGGGAGAAAGAAGCAGAATACTATATCCAGTAAAAAACCTTGCAGTAGAAAGCCCTTCCATGATCATTTAAACACAGAACTTCCACCCTTAAGAAGCACTGATATTCAGAGAGTGCTATCAGAGGAGAACAGTGTGTCTTGACCCCATATCCTCTTAACTTCAAGCACAGGCAAAAAATGCACCTCAATAATACTAACAGAGTATTATTATTTGAAATTAGGAAAGATAAAATAAAAAGTATGAAACATGCTTCTTTTCTGATACATCTACACGCACTAGAGAGTTCCAGCATTGCTGGCTAAAATTTGAAATGCTTAGGCCAGCACCATGCAAAGCTCATGGAACTACTAGATGAGAGAAAAACATTGAGAGAAAATACTCCAAAGCAGTTTTCAAAAGGAGAGTAATTTTTACCATTCTCCTTCCTAGCTATTGATGTTTTGTTATTACTTATTTGTTTTCTGTGGGGTTGATCTTTTGTGTACTGGTCCAGAACTGCTACCAGCAGATCTCGTAATTGATATTGTCCAGGACAGAGAAAACCCCAAGTACTGCCTCCAAAAGTCCCTGTAGCGCGCACACAGCAGACACAGCACTCAATGGTTCACGCAGCGCATGGAAGCAGTATGTGACAGGAGGAATCCTTTGGACCTCATCTCCTTTTGAAGCGTAATTTCAGAAAATATAAGACCAAAAAATGATCACTAAGATCTATAATCTGACCTACAGCTTTCATCCAGTGATCTATATATAGAGTCCAATAACTTCTCTCAGACTTTGACTAAAGAATAACTTACATTAATACCTCAGAAACTCTCCAGTCCTGAGCTGAAGTCTCCAAGAAGCAGTGAAGCTATGGCTTTCCCTGACAGTTAATACCAGTGGTTAATCACATTGATTAAATATGTGCCTAATTCCCCACCTGAATATCTGAAATCAGCTCTTAGCCGATGATTTTTATGCATTGCTCCACTAAATGGAGTGTTATGCAGTACTAGTTATTCTTCTCAGGTAAAGGCACTTTCTGGTGAAAGCTGACTTAATTTCCATCTTTAGGTAAACTAAGTAAACAGAGCTGTTTAAACCTCCCCAAATGAGTTGAATGAGTTGTTCTTTGTAAGTCTCTTCTGTATCCTCATTTCTTTAAAATTTGGACACTGGCAGTATTTGTAAAATGTACTTATCTGCCTGACTAGAAGTGAATAATCCCTTTGTTCCTACTCACTGTTGCCCTCTTTCTTTGGCCCTGGATTTTGTGGCTGACACAACAAGCCCCCAAGGAGCTCCCAGAAAATAGCTTTCCATTCCATGTGCATTTTTTCCTAGACAAGTAAATCTGCATTTGACTGTATTTAGTTACTGACTGGTCCAGATTGCTTTGAGTGGCTGTATTCCCATGATTTGCTGGTTCACCAATTTTTGAATCATCCGTTTTTTTTTTTTTTTTAATTCTTTTCACATTAACTTCCAGGATCTGGTTAGAAATGTTGAGTCGTTTTGGGGCTACCATCCGTCCCCGTAGGCCCTTGCTAGAAGCTCTTCTGGTTGTGATGTTCCCCTATTGATAAATGCTGGAGATGTCTATAGCAACTGCTGAATCTGTGGATGTTATAGTCTATTGATTTTGTATACTGCTGCTTTTACAATCAGAATGACCAGTCATAGTAAGTTTTATATGCCCTTCAGAAGTCTAGGTGTGTTACATCTATTCCGATAAACTTTGTCAGTCAAACCTGTAATCTCATCAAAGAGTGACCTGTAATCTCATCAGGTTAGCTTGACAAGATTGAGTTTCCATAAAGCCATTTTGACTGGCATTAATTATATTCATATTCTTTAGTTCTTAGTCAGTTGAGTCCCATGTGTGACTTCTTGTATTTTGCCAGGATTAATGCCAGCCTAAGCAGGCGGTATTTACCGGAATCATCACAATTACACTTCATCTCACTTTAAAAGAGGGTAAAGTCACATAAATATAGCCCATTTTCACTATCCAGGAATAATGAAACACTTTATCAATGGAAACAGAAAAAATCTGAAATAAATATGCAAGGATATGTTATTAGCTAGCATAAAATCATTGTGAAACACATCCATTGCTATCTGGGTAGTATGTACATACAGGACTAAAATGGATACATATAGGACTAGAATGAACCAAATGTTTGAGGAAACGTTAAGGACTGTAGAAGCCCCCATGGTGGTGTTGCTACGTGGTAGGACCTGCTTGTGGGCCCAGCAGAGGCCTGGTAGGCAATGCACACAGTGCCCTCGACCCAAGAGCTGGAGGCTGCCAGTGGTAACTATAGACATGATAAAAGCACCAGCCTGTCCCTTCTGTGCTATAGCCGTCTCTGAATCATTTTGTCTTTTCTTCCTGAAATACTTAGCATTTTTTTCACTTTCCATATGCAAAGGCCCATTTAAAATCCATGAGAGTTTGCATTCTAAAAATAGCTGCCACACTCCAGCTCTGACTGTAGCCTTGCAAACACCATTTGCATTGCTCACAAAGAGAATGCCAGGAAGGACTGTGGTTTCTGACAAAGTGTAAAGGCAATCACTTTTTTTTTTTTTTGTAATAAATATTATGGAAGAAAAATAGATACTCCTACATCTTTTGGACATGGAAAATAAGATTTTCCTGACATCAGTACTCTTCCCTCAAGCCCTTTGTGGCTACAGAAGCCCCGCAATGTCATAACATCTTTTTGGCTCTAGCCTACCACTCTTTGGCAGCTCACCACTGGAGAGAAATGATTACTTGGGTGAAATACTGCGTATGTTTTGTTCCTTTTTATTTTTTTTTCTCTCAAAAAAATACCCTTTTGATTTGATAGAAACAATGCATAAATTTGTGTGAAATCGCAATTGTTTCAGATATGGAATAAATGAAGAAAAAATCATAATTCAGTGCTTTTATTTTGGAGCAATGTGACACTTTGGCATTTGTGCAGTTTTCCCAGTTATTTTTTTAAGGCAAATATATTAACTAAACATTTTCAGTATTCATTTCAACTAAAAAAAAAACCCGTTCATTCCATATGAATCATTTGGTGTGTTATTTTGTTTTCTTTTGATAAATAAAATCAGATAATTCCTGGAAGGAGTTTGGCTCTTTAAGATCTTGAGACCTTAGAGAACAGAGCAAAGAACGTCTATAGGACGTCTATGTGACCTAACCTCTTGCCTCCATTCAGGAATTATTAGGGCTCTGGGGCATTCCCAGTGGTACAATTAGAGAGTTCTTTGTGAAACTGCATGTAAGCCTTGGGTTTAGACCAGATAATGTATATAACTTCATGTGCTGCTACTCCGATTCTGACACTGTTGTTTTCTCTCAGGGTTTCTCTCAGGGCCTAAAAGGGAGAAAATATTTCCAGGCAGTTAAAGCAAAGGCCTGGAGTCATGAGCAAGGCTTTGCCTCCTGATACTCTTTGCTTCGCCATTTCAGGCAAACCAAAACAGTGCCAAAAAGTAAGAGAGGGCAATGAGTGGTCAACACAGAAACTGTAGTAATCTTATGGGCCCGGCAGCACAATATATATCAGCAAGAACAAGGGTGGAGATGAATTAAAAAATGAAATCTAGAGAGATGATAACATAAAAAGAAGTGCATGGTAGCTAAAGCAAAGCAGGATTTGCAGGTAGAGTTAATATAAATGTAACTGAAAAAGACAAAGTTTTCCAGAACAGCTTGTGTGCCCAAGGCTTGACACTTTTTTTCCTGAGTATGTCAGACAAGCTAATAAAAGATATTACTTTCACCTACAAATCCTGTGCTTTATATTTTTGCTGTATCACATTTCCAAAGACCCTGCTCCTGCAACAGCAGAGAGAAAGCAGCCATCAAGGGTTACAACAAAGTTTTTTCATGTCTTTTTTCCCCTTCTTTTCTTGATGTTCACATTTAACTGAATCTTTGGTTTCCCTTGATGTTCACATGTTTTGGTCTGATCTCTGGCCTTGTGCTGCTGTTTGGCTTCAAAGCGCGCGGGTAGCATAGAGCGCGAGCCCGTGCCGGCACCGAGCGCTTGCCAAGGAGCGATCTGCACTCGGGAGCACTGCTTTGCTTGTAAAAATCTGAGCCTTGTAAAAACCTATGAGGATTTGTGTGGGAAAGATTTTGTTAAATACCTTGGGGAGCAAAAACTATTGGGATCTTTGTCGAAGATCCTGATCAGCCTAACTAGACTGAAGAGGCCTTGGAGAAATCACACTCAAGTTCAGTTTGTGGTTTATAGGTCAGCAGTTAGCATTTCAGTGACACAAACCACTGCCCCTACTCATCGTAGTCTCCTTCATTTCATTAATGTTTATTAGAAATATGTAGAGTTTTGTAGGCAAGGTCCCTGTCCTGAAGTCTTTACACATTTAAGCAGAGAAGCTTAAATGGCAGCTGCCACTAAGGAGAAGGAATGTGAAGAAATTTGGGCAGAAATAAAAGCTGCAGAAGCATGTGGCAGCACACCTTAAATGGGAGAGATATACAGCTGCCTTCTTCTGTCTTTTATTTTTTCTTCTGTTACTGTTTAGATAGGGGTTTACATCCCAGGAGCTTACAGAAGAGATACATTCTTCTTCCTGCAAGAGAAGCACGAGAAAATTAAGGGAAATGAAAGGAAAGGGTCTTCAGGTACAGATTTACAGAGTAAAAAGGTTTTACATTTCACACGGAAAGCACAACTGAGACCAATATTTAAAAGTAGTAAGGGGATATATTGCTATCTTTCTTCTCCCCATCCCTGCTTTTG
The DNA here is from genome assembly GCA_034781795.1 of Crypturellus tataupa. NCBI lineage: Eukaryota > Metazoa > Chordata > Aves > Tinamiformes > Tinamidae > Crypturellus > Crypturellus tataupa. The sequence continues at coordinate 1,919,350 of JAWLRI010000344.1, read as the reverse complement.
GCAGCCAAGGTGGGTCAGTTTAGCCAATCTTTAATGTGCTTTTGCATGCAGTATTGGTTCCTTTGCTCTCAACTTTATGCTGTCTGCTCTCCCTAAAAAAACAGTGTGCTGTTTTTGTTTTAGCAGTGAATTACCAAAATCCAAATTTGTCGGGTCTTGAACACTCAACTCAATTATTCTTTACTAACCCTCATGTCTCCTTGCTCAGCAATTCTTTCCACCCCACCACACCCTGACGACTTCCCTTCACAGGCTGTCCATGCAGCTTTAGCTTTCAGCTCGCCATGGAAGTAAATGAGTGCCTGAGCTAGAGTGATACAAGCTGTGCTGTTCTGCACACTTGTCCACATCTCAGAGCAGGTTTCTACTGTAAGAAATTGGCACTACCATCTAGCTCATCAGCAGGTTCCCTAGTATTTGTTACATCATTTTGGCTGTAAAGCATCAGTCTAGAGTGGCCCTAAAGTGAGCTTGAGTGAAGAACTGCTCAGGGTGAAGCAAAGGAGGACGTGTCGTAATGCTGAGCGACTCGTAACTAGGGGCTCTCCATCTGAGTGGGATGGGATAACGTGCACACGCTTTCCACTTCTTACCTCTAACCATCAAGTAAATAGTCTTGAATGCTGAGGGATTAGTGCTCTGGCAGGTGCAGGTGAAAAGCAAGGAGGAATCACTAGTTGGTGTCAGCTCTGAGCACAAAATCCCATTAGTGAGCGGCATAGTGAGCTTCCTTGCAGCGCTCTCCTGGGGCTGAGCCTGGGAGCACGGGAGCTGCAGTGACAGACCACCAGGTTACACCTGCAATGAGCAAAAAGAGTTCAGCCCCAAACAGTAATACAAATATTCTTGGTACTTCTTGTAAAAAGTTGGTTTCATAAAAACAATCATCAAAACCATGAGAGTAATAAGGAAAAAAATAAAGGAGTGGCGGGTAATTGAGAAACATTTAGAAACATTTTATTGAGAGCTCAAAAAGGATTTCTAGGAGAAAAGGAACCATGCTGGTTATAAAAACAGTGAGCTCAGAGGGAAAGTGAAGAACAGTTACAAAAATACCAAGTAGAGGAAAGGGGAAGTTAATAATAATCAATAAAAATCAGAAGTTAGGAGCAGTGAAAAGTTAATATGGGAGCAAAAAAGTACCCGAACCATCTATGGGCAGCAGCATTAGGATGACTGGGGACGTTCTTTACCAGACAAATTAAATACAAAGAGTCCTATTATTGATTTTGGATCGTTACTAGATGGAATGGGTAGAGTTTGTCCATCATATGAAATCGTTCAGTAAATACTTGCGTTCTCATACTCGGGAAGTGTCAGGCGAGCAGTCATGCCACCATATGACAATGATGGTAAATGGGGAGAAATACTCTAATTTGCAGAGCAGCCCTGGGTGTCAGCACACCCTGAGGAGCAGCTGCGGCCGGACTGCAGCCCCCGCTGCCGCCTCCGCCCCGGAAAGCTGCGGCAGGGGACGGCCAAGGAGCTTACGAGGCAGGAGCAGAACTGCTGCTGGTTTGGGAAATGGCAAACATGCTGATTTCGGAGCAGGTCAGTGCAGTTAAGAAGCCTGAAATGATGCAAATATGTACCAGTTTTTGAGAAAAGATATGTGAAATGGCCCAGACAACGATAAGCCTGTTGACCTGATACTAAGCCCAGAAAAATAACTGCACAGCTTAACCGGGATTCAATAATAGAGTACTAAAAAAAAAAAAAAAAAATGGAGTTAGTACCAGTCAACATCTTGCCAAATTATAGTTTTGATGAACTGAAAAGTTTGGTTGATTAAAGTATCAAGGAGATATTCAAAATGTTATGAGCAGGAACAAAGTGAAAAAAAGAAAAACAACTGAAAATTGCCATTAGGCAGATGAATTTCTAGAGGGATCCTTTGTGGGATGCTCATAGTCTATGTTATCAGTATTTCCATCTGGGTCCTGGAAAAAAAAATGTAAAATCATTACCAAGAGTTTAGAGATGCCAGATCTAGCAGTGAATGAGGAAGGTGACATGTTATAGACTCAAACACTGAGCACTTAGTGCACAACCCAATGTAATACTATATATTTAAGTGCAAAGACTGTGAGGTTGACTTAGTTTCAGCCACTGGGAAGCAGAAAGATTTGTAAGATGGGCTGCACGATGTAGGCAAAAGGGCTGGTGTGACATTTGGATGTACAACCCATGGGTGGGTATAGGGATTCTGCTTTTAGCACAGACAGGCCACTTACCCCTCCATGTGCCCACACGTGAGCCCAGGAGCTCGGAAGGGTGAGTGTTCAGCTAAGACATGTTCAGCCAAGAACAAAGTAGCAGTGTGCTGGGAAACTTGCCTGGGAAGGAGAGAGGAATTAAATGGCTTGGCTTAGCAAAAAGACTGAGAGATGATTTGACCACTGACTATAAGTGTGTAACAAGTCTTTTTGCATTTGTCATCCAGGAAAACAAAACCTTAAAACTGATCAATAAGCGATGAAAACCTATCACCTCTTGTGCATGTCCCACTTATTCACGACCAGCTTTCCCTCAGAATACAAAATGTCCTGTATCACCTCATTCTCTCCATTTAGTTTTCTCAAAAATCCCCCTTTTTTCACTTCCTGTGGGGCAGATGACTTTGCCACTTTCAGTGCCTTTTCCGAGGCGCTGACATTTACACTCTCAATTACAGAATAAAGATCATGGAAACCTCTTCTTAATGGGCAGGAAAATTACTACCTGCCCTCAGGGTTTCTGTTAAATCATAGCAAGCAACTGTTGTTTCTGCATCAACATCTTTTCCACTTACAGAAAGCAGGGGTCCCTGTTGCTAGCGTTGTTGATAGTGGATAGATGCAAAAGCCTGCAGAGAATCAGCTCTCTAGGTTATGATCTTCTTGACTCTAGTGATCACATCAAAGCAAAATAAATAAATAGGCTTAACTGGTTATTCATGCTCTCACTTAGGAGCCATAGGCTCTTAAAAAAGTTATATCTGCTTTTAGGAAGCACTTCCTCTTATGTCTCAGCAAGAAGTACATCTGCAGAATCATAAGATGGGCACAGATGCAAAACTAAAGCTTTGGCTGTCTGGCCTTGGGCTGCCTTTCTGGTGGTTTCCTTTCAGGTTCTGTTGATATTGTGGTCCAAAAGTGCAACTTTGCAAATAGAAGCTGCTCCTTGAAAGGCTGAGGTTATTTCTACCCAATAGCTTGTATGATGTATATAGCTTTTATGAGTTAAAATTTCTCAAAATGTGTTCCAGTGATCAGAGTGATATCAAAAGCATATCTTTTTGTGCCTGAAACATTACTGCTTTTATGAAGAGAGAGTGTTGATAAGCTTCGGTTGCCTTTTGGTACCTTCATATTTCTGTCCAGTAATGAGAAAGCACCAGCATTTAATCATCTGGCTGCAATTAAAGTAGAGCTGGGTTTCCTCGTGTGCTGCAGATGTAATAGTTTTCTGTTGCCTTCTTGCACATCCCCCTTCCCTTTGGAAGAACATAGTAAATATATGTTTGAAAAGTCTGTTGTGAAATTTCTGGTAGCAGGTAAAATAACACGCTGGTGTAAGACCAGATCCTAAAACTGGAATTTTATGATAAATATTCTGTACTCTTTCATGGCCTTGCATAATTAGAGGTAGTGGTACCGAAGGTGGCCAACAGCTATCAGATCATCAGCAGGGACTTTTGTAGTAGAGATAAGCAGAACTAGATGCAAACTTCACAAACTGCTTTGGACCCAGGTTCATGTGGACCAAAGAACTCCCAAGCTTCCAGGTGTTGTTGATGCTTCAGCAATTTTGTGATCAATAAACTTGCTAAATAAAAAGTGACATATTTAGACAAGGCAGTGATTTCCAACAGCAGGAAAGAAATGCTTGAGAAGCACTGAACTCTCCTCCATGTGCCAAGACATCTGTCTTTCAGGCAGTAATGCAGTCACCTGTCATGGTCCCTTTCCATCATTACTTTCACTTCTGAGAAAGTACCAGGAGATCCAGGTTGCCTGCACTACCTCCTGCCTGAGTCGGAGTTTATCCTGATCTCAGCCAGGGACTCTGCATTTGCCCAGGGCAGTGAGCCCTGGTCATCCATGAGCCTTTTCCCTGGGTACCAGACTAGGAGTAGCCTGTGCGTGAACATTCCCAGTTTAATCTTCTTTTGGCTGTTTCAGACAGCAAACATGTACAAAACAGGCATATTTTGCATAGGGCACAATTTCCACTTGTGCTCACATAGCTTTTACTGGAACAATGCAGCTCCACTTGATGCTGTTCTTCAGGATCATTGCGGAGTTTTCTCTTGCTACCCAGTCTGTGCTCTCAGTCAGCATTTTATTTTCGGTGGGGGCTTGGATAGCAGTGGTGCTCATGATGGTGAACACTGCGTGCTGAAGAAAGCCTCGTCAATAGGATCCCCGTGCTTCTCAGACGGGCTGTCTGGGCAAGTTCATCTGCTGTGACAGCAGACATGGAGGCTTGGTGAGGCAAAGCAAACTGTAAGAAACAGTTCCCAAAACAGGGTCTCGTCCCCCAGGCCATCCACATGGAAAAAAATTCTTGCCCCATGACCTTTCCTGTATATAAAATTGGGAAAAAATAATAAAAAAATGATAAATCTTTTTATGACACACACACCTCCAAATGTCCAGTGCATAGAAACATTTCCTGAAGTTATCACATTTTCTCTTTTATTCCAACTGGAAACTTGTTTCTGCTATATGCTAAATATGCAGTTCTCATTACAGGAAGGTTATAGGATATGCTGTTGAGATTATTAAGCTTGACTGCCCTTCTGATTCTTTCAGAATTGAATTATTTTCTAAAATCATCTGATGACACTTAAAAGTGCTTTTATTTCCTACCAAAAAAAAAATAAAAAAAATCCCCCACTTATGTATTTCAGCAGTGTCCCTCGGTAGCTAAAATCTACATTTCCAAGGCACTGTACTGGCCTAGCCATAAGCAGTGAAGTCACGGGAGAAATTAAGCAGATACTGGTCACGCGAAATGCTGACTTCTGTATAACACACAACCATATAACTTCATGTGGCAAGTGTATATCAAACGAAGCAGGAGTAAACACAGTGGTGTTTTTTTACAGGAGAGTCATCCTGTGGTGGATAAATCCATATCAGGCACTCTCACTTCCATATAGAACATAATTTGTTTATTTCATGTGCAAAGTGGAGGTAAGTGCCTAGGCAGGGTCATGGTTACTGCCCAGGGAGAATGCCCAGGAAACAGGGCAAATCTCTGGGGAAGAGCACAGCAAACTAACATCCTAACTTAACACATTCTCAATAGTGTGGATGCTTTCTTTTTCATTACCTGCCCAAGACAAAAACAGCCACCAAATTTTACAGATGTAAAGGCCGAATAACAAAAGAATAAAAAGCAGAAACACTTTAAAATCCTTTTCTGGCTTTTCAGCTGGAGCTAGGAAGTTCTCTACTGTATTTTACAAAAAAAAAAAAAAAATCCATAGAAACTGTGAGACTGACAAAGTACCTTAAAATATGCTGATTTAGGCAAAAGTCAATCTTAATGTTGGGTTAATATCTGTTTAATTCTCCTACTACACTTCAGGCTCAGGAGAAAAGTACTGTAGCTCAGAAATACTCCAGAGTTAATCAGGGATGTGGCAGCATCTGCTTAAGAGAGACCCATAATTGAATCAGCCCTCATTAACCTCTCACCTCAGCAGAAGGGAAAAGGATGTTGGTGCCACCACTGAAAAGGAGGAGGGTGATGGGAATGGAAGGGGGAGGACACGAGCAAGAGAAATAAAACAATTTGCCTAACACCGAGTTTTATAACTAATCTAGAAGGGAGGGGAAAGAAATTAAAGTATATGAATCATTAAATCTATTCAGCGTAGTTAATCAGACTATAGTTTCAAAAACATTTGAGCATATTTACATGTTAATCAGTGTATGATTTAGGTCTAAGAAGTGTTTTCTTCTTTGTATGGTTTGGGCTGTTTACAGTATTTACAGATTTTTTTTCATTATCATTACTGCTGACCTAATTTATATTTGTAGTCATTATAATTTCAAACTAGGAAAACCTTTGAAAACTAGTGGGCAGAAACTGAAAGCGATGTCAGAGTTCTCAGTGTAGAAATTATGTCCGTTGTATGTTTATTGCATGAAATGACTGCACAAAACAAAATGAGAAATATTTCCTATTTGAAGTAAATCTCAGAGAAGTACCAAACCGATCCTGAAGAACACTGCTTGATTTAATATTGTTGTTCTATTTTGTGCTAGATAGCTAATATACAGTAATTGCAATTTGTTTCATGCAGTGCCCTGCCAGACTGTTTTAGATTATTTGAAGACTGTGCTTCAGCATCACAACCAACTTATGATACCACAGCCGACAGACCATCCGACCGAGGTAGTATATAGCAAAGACAAGCTGCATATCTTTATGTTTGAAAATTCATTGAAAACATGTAGGCAAATAAGTCAGTAGGTGCTGGGAGAATATATTTAGTAAAAATATGCAAAATCTTTATGAAACTGTCATTCTTAGGTACAGCAAGGCTGCAGTTGAAGAGAATCAGCGCAAGATTAATCTGATTTTATTGAGCAATGCAGGACACCTCCAACCGTACCCGCTGCTGTCATGTTGCTTGGGAGGGTTTTTCTGTCACCTTTCTGCAGAACATCGCTTTTACACGTGGCCAGTAGACCCAGGCTGGAGTGTCCAAAGCCGTGCGTGGGGCTGGGAGCTGAGCCGTGCGTGGGCCCTGGCGCCCGCCGAGGGCAGCTCGTGGCTCAGCGCGGCCGGGTCTGCAGCCGCAGGAGCACGGGGCAGGCTGGGCAGCACAGCGAGCAGGGCTCGGGAGGGAGAAAGCTGGAAATGTAAATCCTCCTCTTGTCTAGCAGATAGGTATGGAGATTTAGATAGCAGGTGTAGAGTCATTGGATGCAGTACAAGCCCCACGTAGCTCCCTAGAGCTTCACTGAAGACACTTTGCAGCAGGTCAGGATTTGCATCGCTTTGCTTCTCCATTCAGTTTCATCCTGTGCCAATTTATATACATATAAATATAGTATATATGTATCATTAACTGTTATCATTTAAATGTAGGCCAAGCTTTCATTTTCCTTTTTTGTAGTCTTTTGCTTAACTAAATTTTCAAGCACTACAGAAATGAAACTGTTCTGTAAGATCCCACATGGAGCAGCTTGTCATGATGTGACAATGTTTTTTATTCAATTAAACACGTAAGAAGATGCTAATCTTTTATTCATAAGCTTAATCGTATACAAATATAAACATGAACACATTTGTACTTCAGTTCTTCCTTCAGGATCAGTTCATTTCCTTTCTGTAAGTTTTTGTTTGTTTTAGTTTAATGGCTGCTGGACACACTAGACTGCCGCGGGTATTTGCTAAGAATCCTTTGCCCAGAAGCGCTTTGCTTTCACAGGAAGCAATGAAAGTGTAGCTGAAGCAGAAACACAGTCATGGTTTAACAGAGCATCCTAGCACTGTAAATAAGTAAGAGATAAGGATAATAAAGTTTGAGCTGAGGAAATTACACATCTCCCCACTTAACTGTAATGTGAACCTGCATGAAGTTTGCATTTGGGGCTTTCTTTATCAGATTTAAAGGACTGTGTCTCCATTAATACAATACACTTAAACACAAGGGTAGCTTTTTAGGAGAACTTGCCACTTAGCAAAGCCACGTACGAGCATCCACCCCAAACACACAAGCCGTGAGCTTTACACTGTGCTGTAAAAAACTAGTATTGCAGCATGCACAAGATGTCCAGACCCACCTAACAGAGCTCTAGAGCAGGGTGAGGAGGTTGGAGACTTAACCAGCTTGCAGCATGCATTGGCGTCTGTAAAGAGGTAAAGAAGGTTCTTACTTTGCTAGATTATTTTCTAATAAGGGAGAGAAAAAGTAGACTTCAGAAATCCGTAGTGGGAGAATTACTAGCTTTAGGTAGAAGTGGTGCTGAGCAAACTGCTGAAAAAAAAATGACAACATGGGGATCATATGGTCCTTTGTATTACCGCTTTGATGGAGCAGGCCAAAGAAATTGGAAGGAAGTTCTGTGTGATTCTGTATGAAATATTGCTACAGCAGAAGAGCCTAATGCTCCCAAAGAGTTCTCTGTAGGAGTTGAGCTGGATGAAGGAGAAAGGCTTTTCCACAGCAGAGCTCCTCAGCCGCATTATTGGCTCTCCATGACAGACTTACTGGCATAAATCAAGTTACCTTCTTGTGTCGTGATTGTAACGGGAGGGACTGATCCTCAGACAGCAGGGAGAGACAACAAGTGAAGTATGAAGGGGAGCTCCCAAGTCACAACAGGGTCCGACTGTAGGCGAAGGATCTTCCCCTTTGAACTTAAAAGCCGGGGGGAAGGAAGGGTTGATAGGCTTTGGATGGAGGAGAGGGGCCCATCAGATGGACACAGCCCATGTCATCCTTTATATTCTGGCTATCTTGCAGAGTTTGGGCTTTGCTTGCAGCTGCCTTTGCCAGCAGGTTAAACCAAGTCAGCAAGCTCTGTGCTGCGGCAAAAAGCAGCCGAGGGTCACAGTGGTCACAGCCGTCACAGCCATCACAGCGGTCACAGCTTCAGAATCACAGAATGGCTGAGGTTGGAAGGGACCTCTAGAGATCACCTCGTCCAACACCCCTGCTCCAGCCAGAGCAAGTGGCACAGGGTGGCATCCAGGCGGGTTTGGAAGATAAAGTCACATGAGCTGATTCTCCAGCAGCCCCCTCAGCACAGCCTCAGCTAAATTCAGCCTTTCACATATTTATCAAACGTGCAAAAAATTAAGAGCAATCACCTGAAGAAAAACATCACAGATGCTCCTAAGCTGTCTCCAGAAGGCCTTCAGTAACATAAGCAAAGAGTTTCAGATCCAGAAGGTCCGAAAGCAAAAAGGAAACTGCCGGCACTGCCCACGAGCCCAACATGGGCCACGCTCATCACAGCTGTGAGCTCCTGCCTGAGTCATTCGCTGCGCAAAGCTTCTGCTAATCAGGCTTCAAGATTTATGTTTTAATAAACACGAAGCTGTAAAAGAGAGTGAGCCTCTAGGAGGGTTTGGTGGGCTTTTTTGGTATACTTTAATTACTTGAGAATAAGAATATTAACACTTCCATCTTAGGTTAATTGACTTATCCTCAGCTAGAGTATTCTATCAGCAGCCAAAATTAAAGTAATGCTGTTTAGGTGCCGTTGACTAAAGAGGGCTTATAAACGTGTGGGGGTTACGGGAATCCCCATAATTAGTCCCACAGCAGTCATTTAATGGTGGAATATTGAGGCACACAAATTATGAAGGTTAAAAGTAAAATTTGTTTCCAGCTGACACAGTGGCATTTGTATGAAGCTATAATTTGAGTTAATATGGCATTCATTAATAGTAATGAAGCTTTTAGTTTTCATAGTTGCTTTATTTATTTTCTTTATATTTTTCACAGTAACATAACTGCTGTCAAGTTCCAGGTGTATTCTACAGAAGTAATAAATTTATAATAAAAATAGAGTAAAAAAGTCACCTCTGAAGTAAACCATCAACTGCCATGAAATGATCTGTTTGATCACTCTCTTCAAAGACCTTTTCATACATTTTAATATATTAAGAAGAAAGGTTATATTTAAACAGTATCTCTAACCACTAGTTCTTAACACTTTTAGCCTACCTGTTAAAAGTGCAAATTATAAATAACCACTCTCTCAAAATGCATTCCTTGTACCTCACCAAATTCTGGGATAGAAAATGGAAATGTAATTTTAAAAATACTCATTCTCCATAAGAGCAATTGCTTATTCAGTATGGTGCGTGTTTTACTGTCAGCATCTCAGCTAGTTAAAAAGCATATTTTTTATTGCAACTGACATCTTTTCTTATTGCCTTGTAAAATATGCAATGGAAATATTTCACTTTTGCAGGGGAGCAAGCAGTTGCTGAACAACTACCCTGTCTACATCACTAGTAAACAGTGGGATGAAGCTGTAAACTCGTCAAAGAAAGACGGCAGACGGCTACTGCGCTATCTCATCAGATTTGTTTTCACAACCGATGAGCTTAAGTACTCATGCGGCCTTGGGAAAAGGAAAAGGTCAGTGCAGTCAGGAGAGACAGGTCCTGAAAGACGTCCTCTGGATCCAGTAAAAGTAACATGTCTCAGAGGTACTGCATCTTTTCGCTCAGTGTCCACCATATGTGATCTCATTTCACCGCATTGGCTCTGGCTCAGTAGAGGCGTTTGGCTCACGGTTGCGGAAGTAGGAGGGGTTGCAGAGGCACCTGGCGAGCGGCCAGAAGCCTTCCGCACATACATATGTATATGTGTGCGTGAGTGTGTGAATATATACATATGTATGTATTTATTAAGGGCAGGAGGAAAACGTGGTTGTTTATTTAAGAGAAGGGACAAATACCAGACCACACAATACTAGCTGACATGAAACACTGAGAAGGTAAACCAGGATCTTGATTTCTTTTTTTTTTTTTTTTTTTTTTTTTTTAAGAAAAGGGGCAAGTGACATTCTTTGACACTGGTAAACAACAAAAAGAACCCAAGGAATACTTTTAGCCTGAAGTATAGCTAGTATATGACACCAAGGCCGCCATACATCACTGGAGCCAAAAGCTTGCCAAGTTTCAAAATAGGTTTGAATGTTTGCTATGGCCAAGAACATTCACAGGTTAATTAGATGGAAAGTGTATACAAATACATTGTCAAGGATGTAACTTCTTTTCTGAAGCACTGATGCAACATCAAGTGAGAAAAATAGTATGTTTAGCAACAAAAGGAAGGAGAGTCTGCAAGCATTTCACATTGGCAAAGATGCAGGACAAAAGAAAGAAACGGTCTCATCTGCTGTGAGATTCACACTTCGGCTTCTTAAAATTCTTAGAAAGGCTTATTATTGAGCGGTATAATGGGAGATACAAATTGTTACTTCTCAAAGTCCAACTAAAAATACATTTTTATATCAGTGTCTGCGTTTCATAATTGCATGTGGTTAGCATTTCTTTAATTAACCCCGAATTCGTAGTATTTTTACAAGCACATAAATACAATTTAGGCTAAACTGACTTCACATTTGTTTTTCACTAAGCAGTGTAAAGAAAAACCTAAATTTTGGTCATAAAAATTTGGTAATAAACACATTCATCTAACTGGAGCCCAAGAGGGCTACACCCAAGTCTGGTCCTGTGCCCATTTGGGTTAGAATTATTCAGCAGAGCCATGTAGATTAGACTTCTAATTGTGGCGTATTGATAGAGCCAGGTAAAGAACTCAGTTTAACATACAGACAAGTTAAGGCAAGTTTTTTTTTTTTTTTTAAACTAAGCAGGAGCCCTGGCAGCTAATAACCTGCTATATGATACTCTGTCAGATCTCACCAGAAGGGAAGGAACATTGCAGGCATCGTACTGCACAGAGGCCTGGAGCAAGAGCCAAGGGCTCACAAGCTCTCCTGGAAACTAAAGGCTAATACAAGTGTATTAACCATTTACTAAATGGCTTTGCGTATTATGCCTGAGCAGAGTTAATACTCTTTCCTTCCCCTGCCTCCCACCAAGACTGATGGCAAAGCCACCTGTAGATGACCCTTTGCTCAGTGCTGCTCTCCTTTTTGAAGTGCTAAACGCAGTGAATGTGTGGAGTGCTCATGGGGAGAAAAAGAAAGGCCAAATTCATTATTTTTTAGAAGCCGAAACAGAGCAGAAATGTTCAGTGTCTATGGACTAGTTAAGAGCAAAATGGCCAGCAGTCCTCTTGAGTTTTTGTGCCTGGGAGGAAACATGACCCTTTCTGCTGTGCCAGGGACCTGGCTTTGGTTCCTACCCACTTGCAAGACAAGGACTAATTCCCAGGAAATCCAAGTATGCCTGTGCACCACCATGGGAAGCACAAACTGCTTCTCTCTCTGCACACTCAGAGTAGATTAAACTTCTGTGAACATTTTAAATGTACTCCTACAACTGACTGATGGCTGGAACTGCTTTAAAGCAGGCTGGCTCTCCTGAATTACAGCAGTGCTCCTTTACACGGTAACCATTTCTTTGAGAAACCAGTTTGTAAAGCCTCATACGAGCATAACAAGCAAGGAGTTACTGATGCCAGGGCAGATTCACAGGGAAAATAGTCTAAAACCAAGGCCGCTCTCACTTTTTCCAATACACAGCTAGAGGAGCTGTGCAAAACTCATGTCCTAGATGTCCACCAAATGAGGTATTTGCATGGTAGCTCGTGCAAGCACAGTGTTCCCTGCTCTCCAGATGCTGTGGCAGTAGGGAAGTTACCTTACACCCCTTACTGTGCTCTTGTCTTCTCACCAGTACAAGACAGAATTTAAAAATACCCTGGGAGACCTGAAACCACATGAGGGAACAACTAATATTATAGAATAAATAAACAGCTCAGGTCCATATAAGATACAACATACCCAATACATCTAGTCAGATGCCCTCTCATTTAAAACTGTATTTGGACACTTCAAAGTCCGAATTTGCCTATTTTTGAGAAACAGCTAGCATTTATATCTCCAGAATTGGTAAGGCGCCTTCTGAAAGTCTAGCGTATTGCATGTCAAAAATCTGAAAAGAAATTATAAAAAAATGTAATCATCTCATGCAAACAGCTATCACAAGCAGTAGCTACTTAAATAGCCAAATTGCATGTAGTATAATTCATTTCCTTGTGCATTGAAAACTACTGTTTGGCACTAAAAGGACAAATTATTTCCAAGGCCAATTTAGTCTTTGAAAAATAGGTGTCATCTTCAGAAAGGTGGAAAGTGGTAGGACTTAAAATGAAGGATATTCTAAACGGAAAAGAGCAGCCAACAGAAATAATATTCGTGGAAAATTTCAGGCACATGGTTCAGGCACTAGAGTCTGCAGATGTTGAAGTAGCCAGCAGAGGGAGACCATAAAGATGCAGGAAAGTAATCGTGACAAGCTACAGACACAGCACAGGCTTCAAAGGAAATACACCCCGTTTCCTATGAACTTCTCCATGTATTGCACACCCTGAATTAGAACAATCACCTGGAATTATTTCTTTTTATTTCCTCAAGAAGGGATTTTGTCTCCTGGTCCTGTGCCTCCCATGATTAGGACAGCTACAGCGATACACATTGCATGTAGAGAAATACACTTGCACAGAAAAAAAATAGCATTATCATGGCATTTTTCCATAAGGCTTTATTTCTGCTTAAGTAGAGCAATATTGCCCTGTTGCTTGTTTTTTTCTGACTTTTGATATCTGGGCAACAGTAGATACTGCAAAGACAAGCTGGTTTGTTTGCTTGCTTGTTTCTTTTTTAATCCTTGCGTGCTTTCCTGCAGAGTTCATTAGGATGCACTGCACCTCCAACCCTGACTGGTGGATGCCGTCTGAAGAGCAGATCAACAAGGTGTTCAGCGACGCCGTGGGACACGCTCGGCAGGGGCGCGCCGTGGGGACTTTCCTTCACAACGGGAACTCCTATTACGAAGGGACTGACCATGCGGGATCGCAGGATGAGGTCTTCAATAGAGGTATGCAAGACGGATCCGGCGATTGATGGCAGTGAGTGGGCACCCACCCAGCAGTGGCAAGCAGTTAATTTAGGAGAGACTGTTTGTTGAACATACCCTGAAGTCATGTAAGAGTCCAAAGCACGTCTGACCGCACACAGCACACATTGCAGCTTCTCCATCCTGTCACGTCCCAGGTAACAGAAACCCACTTCAAGACCTGCTCTATGGGACCTCTTAGTGCCTATTGTTTGCAAATCCTTCACAACCCCTTTAGAGGGACGCCACAGTTTCATTTCATATAGTTCTAGAGGAAAGGTGATACTAAAGGAAACACGGAAGTTTCTAAAGAAACAACAGCCATGCTCATGTCTGCGTCCTGATACCCAGCCCAGCTCCAGACCCTCAGACAGAACCACCAGATGTCATTTGCTTTGCCCGAGCACCAGATATAAAAACAGGTCTGCGTGCTCTGACAAGAGAATAAATGGTCTCCCATTTCATAACAGAAAGTAGCATAATTATAAATGTTACCTTAAAATACCACACAGAATGGAAAATTCAGGGAATTCCTCTAGCCAACTATGCCAGGAAATTAAGCTTCCTGCCTAAAACAGCAGCGCTTGTTGACAGCAGAATCCTTTAAGGTCTCAGAACAATAACAGACCCTTCTAAAAGGAAAAAAAAAAGCTTTGTATGTTGGATAGACACTGTATTTATCTAGATTTCTAGAAGATTAGAGTCGATCGTGACAGTTTTCATTAAAAAAGAAAAGATTGCTGAACAACAAATTGCCGTTTCAGAAGACAGGTTCTGCTTTGTCTGCAGTCATACTGCTTTCCTTTAGAGATTTTAAATTGCAGTTCTTTGTTCCCGCTTTCATTTGTGTTTTGTACCCATTCCTTGAAGTAAGAGACTCGGCAACGTGCTGGTCCTCCTAGTTGGATGCTCCACAGTGCACTCAGGGAGGGCTTGTGTAAGAAGAGCTTGATTTAGCCTTTGAGGTGCTAGGGCAAGTAAACACAGGACACAGGCTGACTGAGAGATGTAAAAGCAGCAACAATGAAAACAGAACATGGTACTGGAAGCAGATACCAACTTTAAAAAGAATTCAGTCCAGTGAAAATGTTTAAATTCAAAGGCTCACTCCAAAAGTTGGAAAAAAATGATACCCTCTAGAAACACACAATGCCAAAGAAATACTTCCCGTTCTTTTCAGCATCAGGGCACCTCAGTCTTTAGCTTTGCTGGTCACTGAGGCCGGGGCTGGCGCACTTCAAGACCAAACCGGCTCTTTCTGAGGTAGTGTTTTCTGACTGACAAATACAGGGAACTGGTTTTGGGAAAGACAATTTGCTCTGCGTTTCATCTTCTCTAGGGCTACCTCATGAGCGCTGCTTCTCCTGCACGTGTATTATGTACGCTCCTACCCACCTTGGCCCAGCATTAGGGAAGCTGCTAATTATCCTTTTCACCCTTGTCCTCTCCTCCCGTCCTTCTCCACTTGGATCCTTCTCTTAGGGATCCAGGGGTGGTTTTCGCAACCCTCAGGAGGGCTGAGGCGGTCGCTCACATCCCAGCTCACCCACGCGGTAGCATCTCCCTATCATGCGCCTGCTCTTTGCCGGCTGCTCCAAAAGGCTTCATCACGGTGCCCTGCAGAGCCCGCCCGGGACACCCCCCTGTGCCAGGAGCTTCAGGGAGCCCCAGGACACAGGCATCACTGCAGCCGTGATCTAACCAAGCCCATAGATGCCATAGGCCCTTGAATAGCCAATACCTCCTCTTAATTCAGCAGGTGTTTTTAATTTCATGTTATTAAAAAAAAAAAAAAAAGGCTCTCATTTACTTCCTAAAAAAACGCACACACTTTAGTCACATTGGGCCTTTCCCGGCCAACAGGTTTTTAACAAACCACATGCCCCCACTGCAGTCAGAGGCAATTTTACCCAAAAGGTCGATGCCGTGTAGCGGCCAACTGGGAAGGAACTCAGTGTATAAAAATGTCACAGTGCAGATATCCTATAGTAGCTTTTCAGTGTTGAACTTACACTTTTTTAAGAGAACTATAATAGAAGATGTTACATTGCTCAGATGGTGTAAGTCTTGCTGGTGTATGTTTAATGTGACACTTGCCAGAACTACTTGGTAAAACATGTCAGAATGTGTGAGTCATTATACTGTAAATTTGTCCACAGCCGTATGTATCATGCTGTATTTTTGTAAACAATGTGATGTTTTCTTTCAAATATTTAATCATAAGAGATCAAAAATAAAAACACTTCATTTTTAATAGTCACAACAGAATTACTGGACCTCTCTCAATAACCTAAAGATTTTGCTGAAGTAACTAGTAAGCCTAGCTTTATTTTTAGTGTAAAGAAGCGTAGCCAGCCTCCTCATACCACTCATGATTCTGCGCTCTCATATTGTGCAAAATAACCAAATGTATATTTTGATCCTGAGAGCCACGTTAGCACTAGAACAATAAACAAAATTTTGCCCTCAGCTGCTTGTGCACAACCGCCAGTGACATGGATAGCAGTCACAGACAGGCATTAGAAGACAGGAACTCATCTCTTTCGTTCATGTATTCTTTTAAAATGGTAGCGTGCAACAGCATCCCTTGTTCCGTTTTGTTTTAAACCATCACCACGAGCTCTTCACCATCAACGTTTTGCTTATAAAACCCTGCACCAGTGCTTTTTCCGATTAGTTTGCCCATGAGGCAGTGTGAAACCACACACGCTGAAGCGCCGGTACGTCCACGAGAGGTCAGGTGAAACGCTGTGGGACCCAAGGCCCCAGACAGCGCGAGCCGCACGGCGCGGCGGGATCCTGCGCTCGAGCGCGGAGCCTCGCAGGGCACCAGGTCCGTTCCGCTCCTGCGGGCGGTGGCAGGAGGGAGCTGCTGTCCATCATGTCACTCCTGAAAGTCCCCGGAGGAGAGATCCTTGTCCTATTGTTCCGTCCTCTTTAATCTTACTGTCATTTATGTGTCTGCCTTCTCCCACACGTGGTGTAGCAGTACCGCACGCCCATCTGTGCCGACATGCCTTCGCTATATTTTCTATGACAAATATTTGTGGAGAAACTGTGATTAAAAAACCATTAATCCTGATATTTTTATTGTTATGGTGTAGTTAATTCTATGAATACTTTCTAATGATGATTGTACTGTGTAGAGTAAATACAGGTTAGGGATAGACCTATACCAGATATTGTACAAAAAAAAAGTGCATAGTGTAATATAGACTAGTAAGGTTTTTGTGACAATTTCTATAGGATATGTGAATTGTTTTCTATGTGGCAACACACATTTCTTTTAAAAAATATAAAATCTTAGAGAATTTTTTAAACAGTCAATATTTTTTAATTAAAGACATTTGTTACCAAGTTTACTATTTCAGGTGTTAAGTCTAATTTGAATATTGGTTTTATTACTACATACCTCCAATTCCATTTGTTCTGTTGCATAACAATGCACAATAAAAGCTAGTCTCTGGTTAAAGCTGTGTCTCTCCTTCTGTACACACATCACTTTGTCAGTGTGACACAATATGCAGTAAAATATAAATGCTTTTACACTTAGATTCATGTGAAAGACTGAGGCGCTGTGTTTTTCAATAAATGCTCCTTTGCTATGAATAACTGTCAAGGGCAGCGAAAGATTATTTGAATTCCCATGTATATGTACTATTATTTTCACTTCTGTGTGTATCAACACTCATGTATTTGTACACTTGTCAGATAGAGAGGACACTCAGGCAAAGTAGCTCTCTCCAATATTAAGACCTGATTTTCAAGTGGTAAAATTTAAATACCATTTTAATTCAAAATTCGGTGATAGCAATGTCTCCCATTCCCTTGAATTCTGTAGAAAACCCTGATTCTCAATAGCTTGTGAAGGACTTAGGGCCTCTACAGTGGCCAGCGTTCACTGCTGCAGTCAGCTCTTGAGCTCCTAGAGAACAGGAGTTTGGCTGCCTATAAGATTGCAAAACTTGAACTGGTTGAGCTGAAATTGCATAGATCAACTTTTTTTTTTTTTTTTTAAGTATTTTAATAGAAAGCTTCACTCAGATAATCCCAGATGAGCCATAGAGTTTTATATTTTTAAAAGAAATTGTAATCCCTTTGAAAATATATAATAAACTTTTATTTAGAATGCTCTGACGTCCATACTTCTGGACTTGAACTTAAAGTTTCAGAGGGGGGTGGATCCAGAGGCAGCACCAAGTCTTTCCTACCCAGGTGGAGTAGGAACTCTCCTCACTCTACTAGAGCATGTGGCTTCGGGGAAAAAAGAGAACAAGGGAAAAAGCTGCTTCCCTTTAAACATTCAGATTCTCCCCTGGAGGGGAATATAGATCCAGACTGCAGGGGAATATAGATACAGACTGACCTGGGTCCTGCCCATGGATTGCTTCCCTGCTTAAGCTACCACATCCGTATGCACTTATAGCTGCTACCTACACATCCGTAGGGCTCTTCCCCACACTCAGAGGATGCACATGTGCCCCAAGCCCCTTAGGCTCTGGCGCCTCGGTGGCCATGAAAGGGGGGAGGCAAGCTCACCTTGCCAAACAGCAAATGCCAAGTAGCTCAGCAGAAAACGACGGGTGAGCACAACACACGGACGATATCCCCAAAGGGAACAGGGAAAGAACTCATCGTTCCTTACCTGGCACTTACTTGGCATTCATTTACAGTGTGGGTGACTGTAAGTGCTCCCCAGCTGCTTCAGCTAAAGGAAAGTGTAAATACAGATCCAGGTGACAACTTATAAATCTCGGTTATTGATGCAGCAGAGCAATGCCAGCGATGGAGCTCAGCTGCTCCTAGAGCACAGCCTGGTTAAATCAAAGGCTTGCTCTCCGTTATTTCCTAGTACATTCATTTACGAACAGCTCTCTGGGGAGAAATTCTGTGTGTGACAGCACAAAGTCCCTTGGAAAACTGCAGATTTTTCTCTGTGACCTTGCTCCGTGAACGTAAAACCCCTTCTCCGAGGATGCTTCAGTATCTGAAGTGCTTCTGGTGCAGGTAGAGGAAGCGGAGGGGGAAAACAAACAAAACATACACACCTACAGATTAATTATCCAAAAATGAGAAAAATCTGCCACGAACTTGCATGACCATGTTGGGAAGTCCCACAAAACCCTGTGTCCTTCACAACTCTACAAGCTCTCCCTCTCATCTAGCAGATGTCATTGCCACTTCAGACAAAAAAAGTCTGTAGAAAAATCAAGGAGGGAAACAGGTTTCCTAGCGTTACAAAAGGTTCTCTCATTAGACATGTTAATACTAAATTTTGTTCCCATTTAGGAAACAGGGTCAGTGAAACAGCAGAAAAAGTATTTTTAAATCTTCCAAAACCTTGTAGCAATGCGAATAAAATAGGAAAGTCTTCTTGCGAAGGATGTAAAACCAAAATAGCTGACACTTGAAATATTTGTTGAATTTATTCAAAGAGGGATTTTTTTTTCCTAAAAGATAATCCAAAATTAGGAGGAGAAAAGAAGGCAATTTTAAATACAGTCTCCTCGGAGAAGAAACATGAGGAAACACAGAGGCTAGCTTTCCAGTCCATAGCTCAGGAAAATGGTTCCTGAGAAGGGCTAGCTTCCTGACCTTCCAGGGGGAGGGGAAAAAAGAAAAAAAAAAAAAAAAAAAAAAAAAAAAGGATTAATATTAACACCCACCAAATGCCAGCCAGCACATCACCAATGATCCAAAAAGGACTACCAAATTTACAGAGCTCTTGGAAGCTGCTGGGCTTTTGGAATGAATTTCTATCTACCCCAAACCCACCGTATTGCACCAATTCCCATTCTCTATCTCCCATGTCAAGAATCTTATCCCAGATTTCCACGTTAACATTTAATCATCTTCAAAACTGCTGGCCGATGGTGACGCATAAGAGCACCACATGCTTTCTTTAGCTTTGTTAGCACATCCAAGCAAGACTAGGGAAGCCAGAGAACACCTCCCTCAAAACAGGTTTCATCCTCCTTAAGTACAACCAACTACCAATCTTTGTGAATCAAGATGATACAAGTATTCACTTACCTTCCATGATCAAAATCAAAGTTTCCTCTTACATTTTGTTCTCATGCTTTAATAGACCAATATCTGCTGAAAGAAACCCAAGACTCTGCATTGCCTCTGGCTGCTGCCAGCAGATATCATAAGGAAGAATGGCAAATGCTACTGAAACTGCTCCCTTTCATTATTCTTTTAATGTCCATATTCATAAGCATCTTCCCACACAATTAGAAGACTTTTTTTTTTTTTGCTATCGGTTCTCTCCTTAAAAAAATGCCGTCAATGAAGATGTGTAAATCCACACCCAAAGATACCTATGCACAATTAGAACATGCAGATACACAAGTTCATATACAAATACATTTGTATATGGTGTATCAAGTTCAAGATAGATTTTCTTTATCACCTTAGGAAAAACATTCAGAATGGCCCATTTTAGTCCAACAGCAAATGGCTGTAAAATAAGTATTTCTGAAAAATCATCTTTCTAAAGCACTAAAGATCAACCTACATTAACAAAGATTTTTGAAAGGTTGGAGCTTTGAATCACGTTTTACTAGAAATCATGTAGACCAAAAGGATCTGGAGTATTAAAAGCTTCTAAGCCTCAATGTAGCAAAATTAAAATAAATATGGTTTATTCCAACACTTAATTAAGTTAATAGGAGTAACTTATTACAGGTCTATTTGTCATGGCTTCTGTGAAAGCAGAAATCATGACCCTCTCCTATGATTTCCAAAAAAATTAACTGCTATCCTAAGCATCATCTCCACCTGAGCTTCTAGGACAAGCAGATGAAGGTCACTGTTCCTACCTTTCCTGAAATACATCACTTGTCTACCTTATTTTTGAAACTGCATATCAGAGAGATTAATTCTACTTTTCTTTTTTCTCCCCCCTGTTCCTCCACTTTATTGCCAAGGCTTCTTGCATTTGTGTACGTTTGCTCTGTGATTGCATCAAGACTTTTTTTTAGTCTAAGCTGAAATAGTTCTGTCCATACCTGGATACATTCACCAGACAGCTTTCACCTGCATTAGGGGCCCCTGAACCGGTATGTTAAATCCTTTCCAAACTTGATTCCTAGCTTTTTCTTAAGAGGCTACTGTGACTGTCAAATTAGCTATTCCATATGAGTACTATATAAATTCCACCTCCAAGGAATCCTCCACTCTCACACCTACTGTAAGAAGACATTCAAGCCCTCTCTTTTACTGCCTCGTTTCACCCTGACCAGCACCGATAGCCCAAACTGCAGACAGTGCCCATGGGCACCTGACCCAGCAGAAGGACGTGTTCAGTCCATACGTTACTGTGCTTACTCTTTCTGGGGCAGGAACCTCACTGTTTGGGGGTACGGGAGACCCGAAATAAAAGCACAGCTGCCAGTGAAGTACCCTGCTGCTGTGTGTAGGTGTTTACAAGTAGAGCTTGGCTGTCCCAGGCAGGTTGCTCAAGTGTCTAGAGCGTGCCACTTCACAAACCAACATCCCAAAGGCCCTGCTAGCAACTAGCACTAAAGGATGGATGCAACCCTCGTTGCATGGATGGAACCCATAATATCCTGTAGTCCAGAACCAGAAGAAATCTGCATCAACTGCCCTCCAGAGGTACTGTTTACCTTTAAAATACAAAATTGCTGAAATTAACAGACCACAACCTTTACCAGCTATACGATATTTTACTGAATAATTACAACTTCTAGAGGTCTTTACAGGATGCACCAGGTTCATTCTAATTACAAAAGAAAACATATGCAGAGAAATGCTTACATTTCTTCATAAATTAAAATGATTTCCTCACATTGCTATGAAATAACCTAGACATAGACAAAAAGCAACACACAAAAGCATGAGAACAGCATTTCTCCATGGGAAAGTGTATTTCAATCTTGAGCTCACTCACTGAAAATTCTACTACCAGTGAAAATCCTCACCACTGGCTTTCAGATCTAATACAATTTTGGTAATCACCTAGCTGCTTGTCGCACACTTTAGATATTTTTTTTAAACACTTTTCCCATCTCTCTAGAGTGTCTTTGCTTCGAAGGGAAACTTACCACAAAAGCTAAAACTTTGTCATTTTTGCAACAGTGTACATTTTCCTTCCATCTTCAGATCTGAAGCAGCTGATCTTCCAATGCTTTTACATAAAATAACCCTCTGAAAAATACAGCTTAAATTTAGGTTAAAAAGATCAAACTTACCTTAGGCTAAGGAGTGGGGAGCTATATTCCACTATTTTAGGAAAGACACCTCCTTGTAACAGTGCTATGAGTGCTGGAAATACAAAAGTTTGCCCACATTTGCTGTTTGTGTAAGACTTGTAACAAGTAACTTGGATTTTATATTTTAATTGATGGTCCAGTTTAGACCCAAAGAAACAAATTGTTCTTGAGAGCCTACTGTATGAATCATGGAATCATAGAATCACAGAATGCCTGAGGTTGGAAGGGACCTCTAGAGGTCATCTAGCCCAACCCCCCTGCACACGCAGGGCCACCTAGAGCACATGGCACAG
>JAWLRI010000344.1:1869442-1897166 GCA_034781795.1 Crypturellus tataupa | reverse complement strand
TGTGCCTTCATCCAGGTCATTGATGAACAAGTTGAACAGGACTGGACCAAGGACTGACCCCTGGGGGACACCGCTCACCACAGGCCTCCAACTAGACTCCGTACATAAGATAGCGGAAAATTTTATTTCTGTGTACCTTTACCTTTTTTTTATTCTCTGTGTGTTTTTTTAAGTACATTCTTTTCACATTGTGTTTTGAATATTTTCTTTAACTTCTTTGCAGAACGTGGTGATTTAACTAGAAAACTTGCTTACCCACAAACATTTAAGCAACCTGAAGACGTGGACTAACGTCTTCGCCAATGTTTGCAAGTCCACTGCAAATCCCGCAGTCCTTAAAACACTGACCAAACCATCTTCTGGGTGGTGATTCAGGGTTTTTGGTCCCCCCGCCCTCCCAAAAGAGAAGCAATTTGTTATTTCTCTCTCCAAATACCTTTTCCACAATCAAAATTACACAGCCTCCATTCAGCAAATACACAAACCTCCAGACTGAGACTATACCAACACTCTTGGGTAGGGCTAAGTTTTCAGAGGGAAACAGGTTTAAAGTCACATGCTTGAATGCTGTATTAGGAAACAGTTAAGCTGAGGTATTGGTATGAATTTGATCGGAGAGGGAAAAAAATAATTGTTTGGGGAAAAAAAAGTCACCTGCTAATATTGCCAAATGACACCTATACTGCACTGTCTGATGCATCCTAATTAAATGGCATTTCTTATTCTCAATATTTTCCTCTTTAATCATTCTCTCATTTCTGGCCACATTTTTCCAGATTGTGCTGATCTCTTGCTATTCCCAGATGTTAAACACCCTGTTTTTTCTTCCTTGTTTTCTTGCCTTTTGCTTTTCTTTAGCCATGCCTGCCTGCCCTCCCGTGTCTACAGCTCCTGTAACTCCTCAGAGCTCCGGGCCCAGTTTATTTTCCTCAAAGAGCACACATTTCAGAAACAGGGCTATTGTGCATGGATTCTTATTCTTATCACCAGTAATAAAGCTATACTCTACTTTTGATATTATTTCTGTGTTTCAGGAGAAAGGGAAAAAAAAATGCTCCTCTAAATGACCCAACCCCTCTACAAAAGGATCTTTTTGGTACTTCTCAGCTTCTCATTTACACCAAGCAGGTGAGCTGCAGAGACGTCAGTTGTACTGCTCTTATTGTTAGTCCTGAATAGAGAGAAGCAGCACAATATTTAGGGGGCGGGAGAGCATTTCCACTGTATATTCCCTTCTGCAGCGTAAGCTGTCAGGCAAGCACAGGACCTCAGCTTTACTGCAGGAGTCAATATGAATCAATCATCCTGCTCTGCCAGGCCAGAACGCCTTAAGAACATGAGAGCACGAAATAAAACACCTTTCAAGTCTTAGACAATGTGCTTCTGTGGATGCTTTTGTAAGGCAGAAATTGGAATCAGCTTCACAAACAAGACTTACCAAAAAAAAAAAAAAAAAAAAAAGAAAAAAACATTTCTTGCAACAGATAAGAGCTTAAAAACTTTTTGCATGCAACCTGCATTTAACACACTCATCTTTAATAGAAGTACTTCCATAACAGGTAATTTGCTAAGGAAAAAGCAGAAGTTAGTTAAAATGGTAACAAATAAGAACAGCTTTGCAACCAGTGTATTATCTAGACAAAATAGATAAAATTCCTTCATGTCTCCCAAAGCTTCCCCAAGATGGGCCACAAAGGAGAGTAAAATCTTTTCTAAAACTATTTTTGTGATATAGCTTAAGCACCTGCACCTAATAGAAACTTAAAAAATGTAATTTTGGCCAATATGATTTATCACTAAAAAGTAACTACTATCAAATTCATCATAAGAGAGCATTACATAGTCCTGCTATTAAAATATAAGATGCCCAAAATGATTTCCTCCTCTCAAAGAAAGAATATTACTCTAAAGTAACAGTTATTAAAAGAATCTACATAGGAATTAAAGAAAGGAGAAAAGCAGAGCCTAAAATGAAAGGAGAAAAGCAGAGTTTAAAAATACCTGCTTGAGCATCAGGCACAGAGGACAAAGTTTTAAGTTGTCATTAAAATATTTTCCTGTTGCCCGAGTCCCTGCCGCTGCTAGAGCAGGACGCAAGCAAACGGTGCCTCTGCAACACAGCAGTTCGCTAAAGGATTTACTAGTACTTAACATGCTTACTACTACACTTAATAAAGGTGATAGTGAAGAATATTTTACATAGCTGTTTGCACTTGCAGTCTGCAATATATGCACCTGCAGGTATAGTTATGTTTAGTTAAAATACTTCAGAAAGGGGAAAAGCAGTACATTAAATGTTGAATTTCACCGGGAATAATGGAGACCTCAATTGATTCATAGAGGCGAAGAATTCAGATTTATATCTTTCACAGAAAATCATCATATAGGAAAATATGTATTACTAACATCCAGCAAAAGTATATTAAGATCACTCAGTATATCGAAGTACTAAGACTTTCTTTTCATTTTTAAACAGCAAAATCTTTATGGAATTGAGACATGGTGCAGGAAACAAGCAATCTTTCACAAAGCAGACAGCAATAGTACTTTGAACACAATTAGGAAGCAAAAAGAGCAAACAAGCAAACCACACACACACAAACTCTTAAAGCTGAAACAGTCTGCAAAAATAAAATTACTTTAAAATACTAAAACTTTACTGAAAAATATCCTAGAATATCAATGTGAGCAGCCCCTTTCCCTAATCAATCCCTCAAATGATTATTAAGTGCATTTGTGATAAAGAAAAACTCTACTCCTCCACACTTTCCAAATTTTCTTTAATTCAGTGGATTTTCATGTAAACGGACTATCTACAAACTTTCCTCCAGAACACTAAAAAAAAAAAATTTAAGTACTGGCCCCACAACACCTCAAGTTTTAGACCATAAAGACCATTGTGTTTAGAAACTGTAACAAATCTATTAAAAGCAATCTGCAAATTATAATGTAATTTAAACTCTAGCTTTTTGAAATTACCAAATAAATTGACAGGCTGAATCAATATTTCCATCCCAGTGCAAGATACACAAATCCATAAGGGACTGCTCAAACCAGCCAGGTTGCCCCTTTTTCTAACACACCACTACCCATGTCAGCTGTAAAAATGAAAGAATGCAACATTACCCAAAACATTCAAGTTCTATGTTCTTAGACTCAACACATGGAGGTGATATAATCAATAATGAATTTGGGAGAGAACAAACTGAACTTTATCTCAGAACACCAACAAAAAGCATGTGCACGGGTACACCTCTGACTCAGATGAGGAAATTAACTTCAGAATTCATACAAATTACATCTCTGATAAGTAAGAAAATACCATTTTAAGGCTTTGTAGCAGACATCCTGCAAGAACTTAGACTCATGTCTCTTCTTAAACAAGATATGGGAATATTTCAGTATTTGGAGTGATACTTCTGCCCTGCAAAGTGCAGGCTAACTTTACTCATTCATCATTAACTCTAGTGAACCAACCATCTACGTCACATTTCCCCTCTCCACTAACCCCCCACAGTAAGAACGCTTGCCCATATTCATCCCTCTTATTCATACTTAAAAAACTGTCATTGCAGAAATGTTAAAGTTATATTCAAATTCAAAATCCATGTAAATATTCAAGGGCAAAGGTAAAAGGATATGCATTACCAGATTCCAGTGCTTTTCATGAATGAGACTCTCAGCAGCAGAGAGCACAGCGAGATGAGATGAAGCTCCCAGAGGTCAGGGGGAGGAGAGCAGGTAAATGATTTATAATGTGCTAAAATACCTCTTATTTACTTGAGACAGCACATTTGCAAATTACCTTTAAATTCTTTCTCGAAATGCATCTCAGATCATCATCAGGCTAACTAGTTCTGCAATAGGAGAAAACCAGACAAATGCAGCTTTCTTTCAGATTAGCCATTAGCAGCTGATATGCTACAAAGAAGTCACTGCTGAAAAGGAATTATGGACAAGGGGACTGAAAAGCCCCTTTGCCCACAATTCCAGCAGGTGAAGTCTCAAAACCAAAGAATGTTATTCTATTTGCATGCAAAGTGCTTTGCAAATTGGATAAGGTGCGCTAGGCTAGGTGTGCTATTCTAAATTCTTACAATCCATTGGTGACATTTTATATAAAAAATATTACAAAGCATTGAATCAAATCCTGATATAATTGTCTCCACAAATACTATTTGCTGCAATGCTTATACCTTAAGATTAACAAATTGATTTTTCAAAACCTGTTGCATATCAGCACTTCTGTCAGCAAGTCAGTTATTAAATTACACATCAACTGAGTCACTAGGAGGCTCTTATTGTGACCTCTCACCCATGAGCAATTTTTATTTTACTGAAGTATTTTAAAGTGCATAGGGAATTTTCCTCAGTTATTTACCTGTTATTTCATTTATATTCCAATTAACAAATCTGCATGATCTGTATTCATAGACTTTATTAAAACACTCATTTTCAAAGAATCTGCTATGATTTGGGTGCCTATTGCAGAAAGCGTTATCCAAGAAACCTATTTGATACAGTGCTAGAATTGCACATTTCAACCTTACGAACTCTAGGCACTTCACGTTAGGATTGTTGAGGCTACTGGTTTTACTCTTCCAGATGAGCAACACTGATTCTTAGAAAAACAAAACACAAAACAACACCCACAAAGCAAGCAGTTGAGAACTCAGACTACAGATAATGTTTACAGGTAAATAAATTAAAAATACAATGTATTCAATTCTGTTTAATTATAAATATTTCTAATACATTTCTTTTACTATTATAACTTCCAAATATGTCTCTAGCAAAGACCATTTCTGGCAATACAGCCTATTAAAAGTATAAAAAGCCAAAATGCCAGGTAAATTTTAATAAGCACTGTCATAAATATCTCTCAGATTACATCTGAAGATATTTACAAATAAGGAAAAAAAGTATGTTGTTAGGGAAAAGAACAAAATTAAACAGAGGAAATTCACTGAAATTTCTATGCAATAATTTGTTCACAGTAACTCATCATATTCTGGCTAGTCACACAAAGTCAACTCCATTAAGGAAAAAAAAAAAAGTTAAAAATAAAAGATTTTTCTGAAATGCTGCTGTGAACTGCAACAGGAACGAAAAGCAGATTTCCAGGTCATGGTACTTGAGAGAAGGCCAGTGCCTGTCGGAAAGAACTTACCTAACAGAAAATAAACACTGTGAAACAATTACACAGTTGGAAAATAACTACTCATTTAAAGTTGGCAGGTTCCACTGGAACAACATCTTCCTAGCTAATCTTAATATCTCCCAAGAACCTTTAATGATATCTTGAAAGAAGCTAACGAAGTGCAAACTCATTGCAGAGGGACACAAGGGAAAACTAAGTGTGCTGTCTATCTTCAGGCATTTATATTTGCCTAACTGAACCTCAAGTCTCAAGTTCTGAGTTGCAGTAAATTCACGCAGACAGATTCTCTTGTGGAAATTAAAGTAGCTTTTTGAAATTGATTCTGCCATAGAAATTTTTGTCTGCAAGCCTCCTGTTCTTCCAGACAGAGCGCTACGGGTGCAGGCAGCCTACAGCAAGGGTGAGCGAGGTATGGTGCTGCGGTCACTGCAGGCTCAGAAGCTCTTCATCCCTTCCTACAACTTCTTTCCCAAATGGTAGCAACCTAAAGAGTTCTTCTGTCAAGTCTATAATATTTCCAAATCCACATGACGAACATCAGGATTTCGTTGCTGGGGAAGATAAAGCAAAACAAAAAATATTTTTATTAAAAGTGCCCAAACACATATTTGTACATGCAAATGAAGGATTTCTCATATGACGTTACCAACTGAATAACAAATCCCCATTTCTGGTAACATAAGGACTATTTTAAAATGAAATATAACTTCAATAAGTATATCCCATAGTATAAGCCAGCTGGAAGATTAACTCTCTTTTTATTTGACAAATACTTTTCAACTTCACAGCTAAATTAGTTTTTATGCATTAAGAAGTATGAAGCAGCTCTTTTGATTTAAAAAGGTAATTAGTTTTTATATAAGACTGTCCAAATAAAACTTTCTTAAAATGACACACACACACATCTAACTGGCAGGCACTTTCCTGAATACTGGATAACTGCTGAAATCATTTGTTCCATGGCACTGGAACTACTTACAAGATGCAAAATATTGTTTCTGTTAAGAAAAGGTATCTTCTGATACTGTAGAAATGCCATGGTCACTATATGGCTTGTACAATCCATGTGATATTATAAGTCACTGACTTGTAACTCTGACTAGCAAATTTAGTGAAGCATATTCAACAGCAATACATTACTGAAATCCCTGCACACACCAAAACTAGTATTCATGCCTAAAATCATCAATCACAAGCCTGTTGCTTACAAGCCATGAAGAACTAGATCTCCTGATACAACTATAAAAAAAATATATATTTGTTTTAAACTAAAACTAACGGCAGAATATTTTTCAAAGATTCTACACTACAGCCAAGGTCACCCTCTTGAGTGGCATCTCCTGATGAAGGCAAATGGCAGTCACAGGAGGGCTGCACTCATCTGGCAATCAGGATGCTTCAGTCCTGTTTGCACTCTAGAAAAATACTACAGAACTGACCTCAATCAATGAAAATGTTTGTTGGACCACATGCCTTGCAACTCCAAGGAAAATGCTTAACCATATATGAATAAGGAAATGAATTTTGCATTTTGTAAAGAAATATAAAACTGGAATAAACCTACTATGGGAAAGTATAAAATAAACACTATGCAAATGTTTTCACCAACAACTTTTTGTGAGATTTAGCATCCTTAGGTGATTCAGTATTGCTCCCTGGCTGGTCAAACACAATGAGGCAGGAACATGAAGAACATCCATGATTGATTCACCTGCGCAGGGCACACACAGCTGTTTGCTGATGCCCAAATTTTATTTCAGGTTTGGTTTGGTATTGGTTTGGGGATCTAAAATTACACTCAGAAGTATAGAACTAGAAGCAAAAAACTACTAGAACACTAAAAATCTCCCATTTCTCCAATTCTGCTCAGAACTAGTAGACAGGTACCTGCACAGGACCACAGCCACATATAACCACAGCTAGGTTTCCATCCAGATGATATAAAACAAGACTTTGCAAGGACTGAGACAAATAATGCGTTAAATATCATTAAAAAATGATATTCTACTAAAAGACTACTCAAAACAAAACTGCTTCTCTTTACCATATGCACAGAATATACAATGAGAAAATGAAAGCAAGCCGACCATTCTAACTATCCACAGCTAATTCTCAGATGAAGATTTTAAAAGCGATATAATACTTAGAAATTAAAAATTACCACAAACTTCTGTTTAATATATTTTAAAGATATTACAGAATAAACACTCCCTAGAAAAGAGCTAAATCTTACCTTTAGGTCCTTCTCAAGCCTATCTACTTCAGCTCCCAATGTGTCAATTATATTCTCACCATGCTTAAGCATGAAGGCTTCTAGCTCTTCAAGAGTCTTCACTTGTTGAATTTCCTAGTAAGATATAAAACATAAGAAGTTGAGACGGAAAAGAAAGGAACCCAAGACCCAAGCTGACCGCAAGCTGTTTACACTACAGCATCTTGGCCATAGGGTTAAGTGGTAAAGCTGCAGTATGTTTGAGAGAAATAGGTGACTGTTGACAGACAGAGCAAGTACTAAATAATCAGCTCTTTTTGCATACACAATTACAAATCAAAGTTCATTTTTCCAACTTCTCTAACAGTGAAAAGAAAAACAATATAACTGACTGAGCTTAAAAATATCCCAAATAAGCTAGAACTATAATCACAGCAAGCCTAACATGCAAAAGAAACAGGATTAACCTGAATGACAGCATTCCAACAAATATTTCACAATTCTGGAAAGAGGCAATGTTGATATCAATACAGGATAATCTATTTAAATATACATATAGTCCAACAGGCAAGTACTATGTCTGTTCTTGACCATGGATGAACGAGTCTTGATGACCATCCTTCAGAAAAGGTCTCATGCAGACAAATGTTTACCAGGTGGAGATTCCACAAGGTGCTATCAGAAACCTACTTTTCATTTTGAAAAGGTTTTTAAAGGGTAACAAAGTAAATGGTATTGTAGCTACAAAAGTAAATGCATATAAGCCGTAGTTATTGGTAAAATTACATTAAAACTACATTCAAAACAGAGTCATACACTTACTTAAGGTTGATTGTTAGCTGCTACTAAGCAATTCACATTCAAGCTCAGTTTGAATGGCAGGATCATAAACCATAACACTGCGTCCTCAATATCCAAGGAGATTGCCTCTGCCAAAGCAGAGGTGATAGACTTCTGATTTTGACTAGAGAGCATATATATTAATAAATATTTATCAGAAAAAATGTGCTCCTACCAAAATGATTTCACACAAGCCTGTATTTTCTAAGAAAGGGTTGAATTAAAACCTGTCCTCCTCCTAACCAAGGCCTTAATCCCGAAGCACAGCAGCACATAGTATGATTCTGTGCAGAGATATTTAACACACTGACAGTAAGTAAAAACCTCTGCAATCCTTCAAAATGGAGAGTGGAATATATCCTACCTATTGGAAAAACTTGCTTTGAATATAATTGGAATTGAGGAGGTAAAATCAAAATGCTGAAAATTACAAAAACATTTTTTGAAACATACTTGTAGCAGCTGTTCAATGTCTTGTTTTTCCAGGTAAGAACGAGTAACAACCCGTCCATCAAAGTCTACTTCTGCCTTGAATCTCACTTTGCTCATTCCCATGTCCGTGGCTTTAACGTCATGAATTGCTCTGTAACACACAATTTACACACACTCATATCAAGTACTGATTTGTATTTAACTGGTTACATATTTCCACAGGTAACTACTCAGCCAACACAGGTATCCCCCCACATCTATATTTAACTGAATTTGGTAAGAAAACAGAATAGAAAAGGCATGAGAGATTTTGAAGTCGACTAATAATAAAATACAAAATTACACATACACATACTTCCCATTATTAAAAAAAAAGAAAGATAAAGAAAACTTCCCTATTTTGAATTCAAAAATCAACTTATTTGCTATGGTACGCATTTTTTTTGTGCTTTCTCCTACAGTAGGACACAATGATATCTTCTGGAAGAATATATATATGTATAAATGCAATTATTTTAAAATCTAGTAATTACCCCCATTTAAGAAAATAGGAGAGTCTGCAAGTTTGAGAAAATACCTGAAGTCTTACAAGTCCACAGATAAATTGATCAAAATGCAAAATAAGCCTTAGGGAGAAACATTCCACGCTGAAAGGATTTCCTCATTTCCTAAGTAAAAAAAAAAAAAAAAAAAAAGCCCTACACCTCCAGCCCAAGGTAGAAGAAAGAAAAAAAAAAAAGGTGGAGTGGGGTAAATATTTTTCCCAAATATTCCTAATCGCAGTCAATGTTAATATATAGCTGTATACCATCCAGAATTCTGAGATCCAGATCAATAATTTTATGAAAAGATTCAATTTAACTGAGTACAAAGTATTAGGGTTACTGCAAGTAACTGGGCTAAAAACAGATGGTGCAATTCAAGGGGATCAGGACAAATAATGCGATAGATCATACACAGAGAACACTGAGGACACAGCGAATACAGAAGGCAAACAGTGTAATGGAAAGTACCTGAACATGTTTCAGCTTTTAGCCTTGAGAGAAACATTCATCTAAGCAGTTTACCACTCACCACATTTACCTTAATTCTTTTTAAAAATTAAGTTATTTTTTGCTTTAAAAGTATTTTTCACCAGAAGGAGACAGGCTAAACCTACTCTGTTGAGAAATTACTGCTGTGAACAGAGTGGCACATAATACTAAATGTATTTAGGGATAGAATAAATTGTAGAATTCTAGGATTCCAACCTGAGATAAGCATGGATACGCTTTGGACCAAACAGCTACCAGCACATGCAAAAAGCCCTGTGAACTCCGTGACTCTAAAACTGCCCCGTTAACATATGTGCTACCATTCAAACTAATATATGACCATCACAGTAGTTCCAAGTTCCCGAGAAGGGAAAATTTTAACACAGGCCTATTCCAAAACACAAATGTTGTTTATGACAACATGCCTAGCTTCTAGTATAAATGACATGTCATTCATTCCAGCTGATTTATGCTAAAATATAAAACTAAATAAAGTGGGCTGCTTTTAAATCAAGGTTAATAGGGTTAACACTAGCTAAAATAGCTCCTTAAAAAGCATTTTAAACCAAGATTTCAAAATTGTTATAGCATATGAGTTTATTGTGCTCTAAATTGCTAATTTCCAAGAAAGGGAAGATACCACTATGTTCATTCTGTAACATGGGACATACAGAAACCTTTACACCATAACACAACTGCAGCACATCCCTGACAACTGTTACATAATTCCAGAGACTGGATAATAAAATTGTAAATAAATTAAAAATTTAAGCATTAATCAACTTTAAAAGCAATATTACAGTATCATTTTTGTGCTTGTGCTTGAAGTTGAGGTGGCATTCTCATTAAGCTATATATCAATTCCTGTGATTAATAACTGTGAGAATATACTTGAAATTATTTCCACTACGGAAGAACTGAATGACGGAAGTATTTGCTTATTAAATTTTCTAGCATGTAATAGCTAAGTTTCTAAAGTTTTAATCCAGAAGATTCCATTTTCAAAAGAAAAAAAAAAAAGGAAAGAAAAAAGATTTCTCTCATTTAAAGTACTTTATTCTTTTCAAATGTTATTTTCTTTCTTTTCATTGAGTTATTAAGAGATTCTGAGTTGCCCAGATTCTCACCTTACAACAGGATCACTCTCCAGTAACTCAGTAAGTCGCTGCAGTTGTTCAGGTTGAATGGATTTCCCCAGCAGGGCTTCTGTATTAGTGTAGATGAGAAACGCTGACACAGTCCCTAACAAAGTTCCAACACCTAGAGATCCCAAGCTGTCATAATAGGTGTTTCCTAAAATAAATAAATAAAGTTAATTTCACAGAGTATTTCTAAAGCATAGCAAGTAATTCAAATTTCACACCAAAAGTAGTACATGAGGTTTTTCTTTTCAATTCATGCGTTGGCAATTCTGTACTTAACTACTGATGAGCCAGATAAAGTCCTTAAAATAAAGTGTCATGTCCCTCTCCCTCACTTAGAAAATACCATACTTTCCTCTCTCCTCTAGGACTAATAAATTAATCAGTTCTTCTGTCAGTTACTTAGATTCTAGGATAGAGATTTAACTTTATGAATATAAAATTGCATACACCTGAATTAGGTAGTAGGCACAATTAAAAGTCTGTTCTTTCACTAGTAAAGCAACACTGTCTTATGAAGACGATTATATTCATCATTTTGATGGATGTATAGGACATTCTTATATGATTCTCCTGAACAACTTAGGCCTTGCAAGTATTAACCACTTCTGGAAGGCAGAACTTGCATAATGGATGTTCTAGACATGTATTCACACATATTCAGATTTGTCACAAAACTACGAATGGGATAAAAAGAAAATCTATATAAAGAACAAAGCCATTAAAAACCTTCAGAGAAACAAAAATTAGCACATTTATTTTTATAAGCAACTAAATAAAGCCAACACCTACAAAGGGACAAATACTCCCTCCCTTTGAAAAGCTTAACTAGGCAGCTAAAGGTAGACTGTGGCAGCTCTGAGTCTTTTGTCATATAGATCATCATATTTGCATGAGTTAGGTTTGTCACATTATCTTCAGATTAAAATAACTGCTCCTGAAGAACACTACCATCATTCTGTATCTGAAAGAACTGCTACCTTAAATCCTCCCCACATGCACATGGAGATACATACAGCTGAATAAGGCAGCTCCAATTATGTAATCATATTAAGACAGGAAGTAATTCACATAAATTGACAATAATAAATATACTTTTAAAAGTATTTTTTACTTTTAAAAGAGAATACCTTAGTATGTTTAACAAAACAGATCAAAGGGAAGTTAGACCCACTGATACACAAGTATTTTTTCAAGCTTGATCCCACCAATTACAAACACATCAAAAAAAAAAAACTTCAGATTGTAAAAGAAGGGTGAAATTTTTAAAAAATATACCAAACAGTAAGGAGCAATGGAATGCAGCAGACACAGTATTACTGCATGAAGCAACTAAACAGCAGAAACAAGTACAATCACAGTACAAGAGTTCTGCAGAAACTGAAGTCTGCTTTAGTAGCGAGTCATCCACCATACATTGTAAAGCATACTGCAATACACTTTTAAAAATGTGTGCAACAAACAAATGATCTAGTTAAGAACTGAAGAATAACTGTCATCAATTTTCAAATGTTCTGCTCACAAAAGCAATGTTCTGGGCAGCGTGAGGACGAAATAAAGTCAAAGAATGATAATAAGTCTAAAGAAGAATAGCCATATATTTAAAATCAAAAGGTATAAGCCAAATAAAACATGTTTTGTGTTCGTATTATACACAGGAGAAAATCTGCATGCAGCCTATCCCATGCTGAGGAAGAATGTACCTGTTAAAGAAGTCAGACCCATACAGGTAGCAGCTACGGCCACACTCAGAACTGCAGCAGCATCCTCGAGTAGCACCACATTTGTACTAGGATCACGGCTCTGCACAACTGTATTCAACAAAAATTGCACTGCTGTAAAAATATTAGGTCTCTACCATGTATAGTACTTTATAAGCTATACTCATATCAGCAAATTAAGCAGAAAATTTTCTATAAGCATAAAAAATGTCAAGTATGAATTTTTACATTGGCGCACACTTCTTTAAAGCATTTATAAATATACTGAGCAAGCTTTGCACCACTTATAGAAGTGTCTCTAAAATATCTGAAAATCTAATGGGGAGTTTATCCTGAAGAAAGCAAAACTACTTTAATACAAGTCTCTAAGCAGGGCTACCTAAATCAATGGGTTTATCATGGAGTAAAATGTATTTGTTACTAGAACACAAAACATGGATTAAATGTGTCAGGGGGAAGCAAAGGCAAGCAAATACAGGTAAATAGATTCTTTTTTTAAAATAATCACATGCCTTATTGCTATAACAACACATACCATATTGATAAAATGAGAGACCCTTGGCTCGAGCACTCCTCCGAATTTCATTTATAGCAACAAGAAGGGTAGCTGAAACAACACCAGAGTAGTTGTTGAAAACAGCTAGGGGCAAAATAATTTATGTTTCAATTTTGAAAAGAGAAAACCTTTCCTTATATCATAGTAATAGGCCCATCTAGAAAGCCCTGACTATCAGTACTTTGAATAATGGCAAAGCATAAAGCTATATCTATACTCACTTGCACACCTCCCTACACAAGTCAAAACAGTTTATTCACTGGTAGGTTAATATAAAAAAAGACACTGTACATGCGTTCTCAAATTATATTATTTTTATACATTTTATTACACAGCAGATGAGGAAGGGAAAAATGTTTTCCCAAATAGAGCAAAACTATCAGCAATAGAGCTCAAAACGTTTCTGTGATGTAAGCAAAGATCAATTACTATAACTACTCAGATTATACTGTGACAGATTGGGAATACACAAATAGAAATATTTCTTAGCACTGCCTACCTCCTTCAGATACCAATGATCCTGCTAAGATGCAATATGCCTGTTAAAAAAAAAAAAAAAGGAAAGTCATCTCTTAATTATCACATTATATACATGTTTGTAAAAATTGCTTGTAGCCCCATTCAAGAATCCCATTCCCCACTCCGCCATCCAGGTATCCATAATTACAACACAATGAGTTGACAACCCACAACATCCAAACTATACAATATGTGTTGCAAAACACTTTTTTTTTTTCTTGAACCATTCTCAATAAAACTGGTTGGAATTAATTGTTTTGGGATAAAACTGACTCAAGAAGTGTATTATATAATATGCCACTACTTTCTATTAAGACCCTCAAGGATTACCTGTAAGTACAACATCAAACAAGATTTGCTTACCCAGAGAAGAGATTCTATAGGATGAGGATGGAGTAAACCCATGATCCCATGATACCAAGAAAGTCCTGCACCCATCATAAAAATTCCTACCCCGCTAATCAGAGAGGCTATATAGCGCATATTTGTGAAACCATACCTAGACAAAACAGAGAAAGTGAGAAAGTAAAACTAGATCTTTGCTCTTCACAAACACATCCACAACCTTTTCCACAAAGTTTTCAAATGGCTTGAAAACTAGCACCATGTAACTGGGCATATACTTTAAAAAACAGCTGCTAAATCAAATATAGTCAAAAAAATCTGAAAAAAAAAAAAAGATATTTAGTACAAACAAAGATATTTTTCTAACTCCTTTTCAAACAGCTGTTTAGATAGCTGTACCAGCTCTTGGACTCTCTTCTTGTACTAGCTCTTTTTGTACAGAAACTGAGGTATTTCTTAAAGAATATGTTGCATTTACATTTTACTGAAATGATACTTCTAAATGAAAATTCTGGCCATTATAAGTAGCTATTATACACATGTTATTCCTTTAAATTAACATCATAAAACATGATACATCTTTAGGTAGTTCAGCTAACTGCAAACTTCAAACACATGCAGTTTTATGAGCACAGAGAAAAGCTAAAACAATATTAAAGTATACATTTATTCTTTTGTTTTGTATTAACTGCTATTAGCAACCATAGAGACATTTAGAAAGCAGTAGTAGAGAAGAAATATTGAGGAAGAAGGGAAAAAAAGTGAGAGGGAAGGAGGAGACACAATGAATATTTAGATAAATTTAATACATTTCTTATATTATCTGATGCTCTTAATGAAGAAAAGCTTATCTAATTCTTTAATTCAGACATACTTTAACCTATTGCTTATAACATGAATGACTTGTCCAACCAGAAATGTGAAGGATAAAGCAGGTAATCTCCAAGAAAATATCACAAAAACGATAGCTTTAGCCTTCCACAAAACCATAAGAATGTATCAATAAAAATCTCTATTACTGGGACAAACAAACAAACAAAAGAGTAGTTCTGTGAAACAGATCTCCTTACTTGTATCAAATGATACAAGTGATTTTCTTGCAGAAAAAAACAGGATAGTAATATTTTATTTAAAGAACTTGATCCTCATTTAGGAAATACATACAATCAAAGAAATATTTAAGAAGAAAGTGAATCTATCCAATAGATGCCCAGAATAACTTTAACAAATAATGCCAATGCAGACTAAAAGCACAGCCAAAAAAAAAAAAAATATACATATATATATATATATATATATATATATATATATATATGCATCAAGACACTGAAATTAGAACTTCCGCAATTTGGCAGATGCACCCTTTTCTTATTATTTCTTTTGTAAAGATAGAAAAAAAAAGAACATGAAACAGAAAATTAAGAAAGAATCAATCTTACTCCTATACGTAAATACTAAAACCATTATTTACAGCAAAAGCTTACGGATGACTAGGGTCAGGTGTCCTTGCAGACTGACTGATGCCCAAAGCTAGTAATGCCTATTTAAGACAAAGAGAAAAACAATCAGTTGAAATACATAAGAAACATTGACTGAATTTGATAAAACAAATAAATAAAATCAGATGCAACTTGCTTATTTGCATATGTACTTTTATTTCCGATGTTACACTACAACTGGAATATTGTTCTCAGAATTTGTGTTCCACTATCTACTTTCCATAAATTTATTAAGTGCAACTGTAAGAATCACAGAATCAGGGTTTCAGGTTAGAAAGAGTGGTGAAGCATTGGAGCAGGTTGCCCAGGAAGCAATGGAGTCACCACCCTTGACAGTGTTCAAGAAACATGCAGACAAGGCACTTAGGGACATGGTTTAACAGGTGTGGTGGTGATGGGTTTACAGTTGGACTCGATGATCTTGAAGGTCTTTTCCAACCATAATGATTCTGTGATTCCATGAATATCATGTACAAAGCACACTCATAACAACAAGTTCTGCACCTGAGACTCACTAAATAAAACACAAAAATACTGTCATTTCTCTCTGCTTCTTTAAAATCATTTAGACACTGTAGGCTACCTAACATCTCCTAGGAGACTGAATTATTGCTTTCAACTGTAAAACAATTACTGTAAGTATCTATCTTTAAAAACACTCACCTGGTTGCAAGTGTCTGCTAAAGAATGTATAGCTTCTGAAAACATACTTGCAGAACCCGTGTAAACCCAAGCAAGTAGTTTGAAGAAAAAATTCAATCCATTTCTGAAAACAAAGAAATAAGCAAATCAGAATATTTGGCCTTTAATACTTTCAGCAAAACCAGAAGCACTGCATAACCATGCATTGCCTATTAGCAAATGATGAAAGAAAATATAAATCCATCAGAGACTATAAGAATATATAAATTGAGGAAGCACAAATTCAGCCCATTTTCAAATACAGAATTAGACAGTTGACTGAATTGCATTATTTTTAAGGCTGGGAGGTAGCAATTTTTTTTATGAAGGAAGTTGCAATTCTTTGTATACTGTGTTCTACCCGACTACCTCAAAATGGTTTAATTTTTTTTAATTCAGTCTTTTTATTTTCCAAAATGGGAAGAATTATTGTAATTTAGGAGGAAAAGAAAAAAATAATAATAATGAATAATCCACCTAGTCTGTTATAACACTAACCTACAATTGAATCTTCCTGTTTTAAGTTTCTTTCAACTCACAACACAGAAAGAAAACGGGATTCATGAACACTCTTGATCTTTGTGTTCTTCTTCTCAGTGTTGTATTGATGGAGTTCACAGATTATCTGAAGGTGCAATACACTTCTAGGGCTCCATACATTCAGATATTTTATTTCGCTCATACAGTTCTGTATGAGTGCAAGTATTTCTTTTCCAAAGAAGAAACTATATTAAGATTTTCAAGTTTCAGGTCTAGCAACATTATTAATTCATTAATGGTGCCAGTGGGTTGGAGATAGAAAGGTAAAAAGATCAAGAGTGCTATATAATAATTAAAAAAAAAAAAAAAGTGGGACTACAGAGCTGTTGAAAACTATTAAAGGTTTCCTGCCTAACTAGACATTGACATCAACGTTACATAATAGGTAAAAGTTAAAAACAAACCACAAATTTCCAGATTATGGGTATATGGAAATTTTCTGTCTAGACACATTGAAACTAACACATTTCACTTCATGCTTCCAAATAGGCAGCATGAGAAATATCCTTTTCCACTAACACTTTTAAGAAGTATTATATACTACACACTTTTTTTTTCCTGTCTAAAAAGATAACTGCATTAGTATGTCCATAAAATCACCTCAATATGTAGGATTCCAAAGAATTTGTTTGATGAATGGTGTTCAGTCCTATCTGACAAAACAACTCCATCCCTGCATTTCTCTAACAGGGCTTGAAAGTTTCATTCTTCCATACAGAAGTCTGTTAACTCCATAGATTCTACCAGTGTAGTTAACTGTATCTTCACAGTGGATCCAAAGGCAATAGGATCCAACATAAAAAAATTAAGAAAAGATTTATCTTTCTTGACCCAAAACCAGGCTCCAAAAAAGTCCAAATTGATGCCAATGAGA
Organism: Crypturellus tataupa; assembly: GCA_034781795.1. Taxonomy (NCBI): domain Eukaryota; kingdom Metazoa; phylum Chordata; class Aves; order Tinamiformes; family Tinamidae; genus Crypturellus; species Crypturellus tataupa. Next base: position 1,879,610 of record JAWLRI010000344.1, on the reverse strand, counting down.
TCAGGGCCATGAGTAAAGTCTTGTATGTCTACGCTGATGGTAGCCCTTGAAAATCGAGTTAAATTTCTAATCTTCTAGGAGTAGTTCTGGAACTTTCCTAGGCTTTTAGCAACTTGACAGTTGCAGATCATAATTCATATATATATATGTGTGTATATATATATATATATACACACACACACACACACACAATCATACATATAATACAGCTTGAAAATACATTCTCTCCCCATTTTTAGAATAATAAGAATTTTTTTTTCCCATTTGCACATACAAAATATAATTTTTTAAAAAACTTACATGCAAATAGCTACCATTACCACCTTTCCTGGTCCCTTGAGAAACATAGCCGCTGTACTGGAACGTGGCTATGTAAAGAAATAACAGATTATGAAAACAAGCCAGTAAGCTAAACAACCAAATCTTGACCTTATGAAGAATCTACTGAAAAAATTATAAAACAAAACAAAACAACAAAAAAAACACCCACCACTGTAGAATTAAACTCTATTGCAAATGTCAAGTTAGAGCTCTTGAAGTATACTAGTTTACTACTAGCTTACACCTAGTTGGCATTCGGGTCTTACAAGTTACTATATGTTAGCATGAATGGATGGCTATAAAAAAGGATAAACAGCCAAAATAGCCTCCAGTAGGGGCCACTGCACCCACAAGAACAGCAGCAAGCTGTGCAGCAAAAAGATGAAGAAATTATTCTGTTAGGACCAAACACCTGGATCCAAACACCTGGATGGGTGTTTGCTTAAGGGAACAGGAAGAGTCAATTATAATATAGGGCATATAGAAAATTGTTAAAACCTTGCTCCGAGAGAACTATTCAGTTCTTCTAATTAACTCTATATTTATTATACTTTCTATCATGTTAAGATATAATAACATTAAAGTACTTTTTTACACCTTAGTTGTATATTACAAGCTGGGTAGAATCACATATACAGATGTAAATTGCTAAATATGACAACTGACGAAAACTTCCCAGTGCATTGCACTCTTACAGTTACAACCCATTTAATTCAGACTAATAACATTAATCACTGTTTTGCAAACAGAAACAGATCTAGTGTATTACAGCAAAGATGAACTTCATGAGATTTTCAGTAACTTGTGCTTTTATAACGGTTTCAATTCTTTCCTTAGAAAGGTACCCCAGTACATCAGTAGTATTTTCTAGACAAAAACTTTTTTAAAATTCTTACCTTAGTATTTCCAAAAAACTCCTTGTACTCCTTCAACAGCCTTTGGTTTCTAAATAGATCTGCAGCACAAAATTATCATCATGAATACTTACTAAACTGCTGTAGTTTAAGGAATTCACGATTATACAGCAGCAATCTGCTGCTTTTGCTCATTATACTGTGCTTACGCTTATTATACAATCTGCTTATGTTAAAGCTAGACAGTCCTATCAAATTAAAATCTCTCTGTTGATCTCCACTCGATATATTTTCTGATTATATCATAAAGATAGTAAAGTTTAAGACACTAATAGTAGACTATTGTGACAGATAGGAATGAATCACTGATAAGATCTTACCAGTGACTGATAATTCCAAATTTGTGTCTTCTCAATGAAAAAACACGTGACCGCCATCTCATGAATTTCTCACATCACATTTTGTTGTTTATATTTGAAATATCTGAACATTCTATACTCACTTTCTCTGTACTCGATCTCTGCCTCTTTACGGCGTTTTCTTTCTCTAGCAAGAGCCTCTGGACTACCCCAAACTTCAAGAGACCTGTACAGAGTGAAAATAACAATGGTTCTATTTATACAGGTTACAACTGATAAAACACACCTGTAACTCCTTTCAAGTTACATAATCACAAACTTTTCTAAAAACGGAACATCATTCTTTCTGATAATCAAACACACAGTCTATTTTGTAGAATAAAAATCTTAGGGAAGAGAAGTATTTCATCTTTAAACACATAAAATACACCCTTCAGTTTTGTATTCACCACGCAATTGTTATAATAATGGGGATATAAAGTTGTTGAGATAGAAAATGGAAAATACAATTGCCCTTTTACATTGTAAAGCTGACTTTTAAAAATTCTCTCATAAATCCAACTAGATGATACGACGATTCTTCATTATAATGTTCTTACTTTGCCTCTACATCTGATCTCAGGTACACAGTGAAAGTCTCGGTGTCATCATGGGGACTTCGTCGTTTAATTTTCCTCAGCTGGTCTAAATCACTACAGAAAGCAGACAGTTTAGTGAAAAGAAAAGGAAAACAGATTATTCTAATCTTATTTTTGAGTCTGGGTAGTCTTTCACAGTTCTAGTAAAACTGGTAGTACAGAAAAATGAAATTGTCTAATCAGCCAAACAGAATGGACATGCAACATGCAGCAAGTTATCTCTAGGATGCTCTTGACGGTAACAGTAACCAGTTTTTTGTTTCTCAAGATTACAGACCTCATCTTAATATACAATCTGGTAAAGGATGTAAGAGTTCAATACAACATGGTAAAAAATACAAACTGCCAATGCTCTTCCAGGGATGTTCTGCACCTCAGATCGCCCTGACCCCAGAACACTGAAACAGGAGTTATTTACCATTCCCCTCCACAACTATCTGCTCTAGAGGCAGACTCCCCCCAGCTCCCCTGAAACTAAATACATTGTAAATTTCCTGGATTTCCATGCCACCATACCTGGATTTAAGACAGAACTCATTTATTGCTCTGACTCCAGTGATGAAGTTATTCTGTGTATATTTTGGTCCATATTCTCTCTTTTTAAGGACTGCTTTCACTTAAAAACAGAAATAGATAAGTAGTTAAGTCATTCAAGAGACTACAGTAAAAACTTGAAAAGGCAATTCAATCTACTATCAAATCATGGTACCTCTAAGTGAAGAACTGGGATAGAAAACCTACAATGAAGAAAAAAAAAACGTCCTTGATGGTGGAGGAGTCCTCCAGCTGTGCAAAGAATGCTATTTTTAAGCTGAAAGTATTGCTTGCAAACAAAGTTTTAGTTCATGGTCCTTGAATACTCCACACACCTACTGCTGCTCTCAGCTACATCTCCAACCAAATGTCAGATATATTTTTGATTACTAGGAAGCATTCATATATGGCAGTTCAGAAATCCTTGCTCTGACAAATACAATGGCATCTTAGAGCTCTATGGTTGTTTTTTTCAGAACTTAATCAATTTCTGAATTTTTCTGCAGAGAAGAATTTTGGTATGCAGATCACATGAAGAACGGAGATTAGCTACATGTATATTTTTTCTTCAACTATTACGTTCAAAACAGCCACACAATATTCCTAACAATTAAAATATACATGCTTCATCTTATCATACCAGATTTTTCTGTACAAGAAATAAAAGATTACCAGAACCATTTAAAAATGTGAAGAGGAATTTAAAACTCATGCCATCATTGCCTCCTCGTCTATACATACACAAAACTTCAATTCATTTTCAAATTTAACTCATCATAAATTTACTTTTATTAAAAAAACTTAAGATTAATGGGAGAAAAAAAAGAGTCACAATAGCTGAAGAATGTAATATGAAAGAACTGACAATATTGGAAAATAGCTCAAATTCTGCAGACAATACAGATTTCCTACCACAGGAGCTAAGGGAGCTACCCTTTCTGTATTTAGTTCAAAGCTTGTCCTCGAGTCATAAGATACTTAAAGAAAAAAACTGCACTTAAAGATCTCAGGAACAATTTTTCACAGAATTTTGTATTTTCTTATTTCTGAGTGTTGAAAGCTTCAAGGCAAAATGCATTGCTTGACACTCAACACTCCATAAATGTAAAAAATAGCAACATTTACCAAGATAATCTGATTTTTGTCACTCAGTTTGAATTTAAACAATTGTTATCAAAGTATTTGAGTAATCACATTCATCCCACAACATCCTGAAGCAAAGCATCCCAAAAAAGATATTTCATAAAAATAGTTCATCACTCACTAAGGTAAAAACTGTATGAATACTTAGGAAGAATATATCCCTCCTTCTCTTATTTTAAATATACACATATATCTGAAGTGTCTTAACCTTACCAAATATTAACTAGTGGATTTATTGAACACTTCCTAATCCATTTTTCAGAAATATAAGTAAATTTCATTCAGTGAAAATACTGTTAATACTATTTAACACAGTAGCAGATGTCAGTGGTTCTACTCCAAAGTTCACGCACAAAATTGAAGATAAATGTGAAAAGTATATTCATTTCCATTATTTAAATGAAAGCAAACACAAGATGATGTAATTACAACTCCTTAAATAGCACAGATTAAGATTAGTGTTCCTTTAAAATTATTATTCTAGCAATAAGTGTCAAAATTACAATGGTCTCTGATAAATAGAATTCCACCTTCTAAATACTACAAACAATTTTAATAAAAACATTCTTGCATAAGTGTCCATAATCTAGAAACAGACAAAAAGCCCTTTTCACTAGAAGATGGATGCATTTTTACAATTACTTCACAGTCTTACTTGATCTATTTTCTCCTAAATGCCTTGCATGTTTCCCTTAGATATGTACACTTTAAGGACAACATACCCAAAGAAATTGCTGTAAAGGATACAGACAAAAACAGATGAAAAATAAATCCAGGAAGATATCGACATCAGCTTATTAGTTACATGCACTATTATTCAATGTTTCTTTTAAACGGGAAAGAGGCAGGAAAGAAATATGACACAACTTATCATGAGCAGAGGCTCAGATTTGAAGCCATTGCAAAGATTTTTTTTCCCCCCCAAGGAATTTAATAGAAAATAATCATTTCTATTCTGGTGGGTATTTTTCCCCACACACACAATGCTAGCAGCAACTGAGTGCAGGAGTTTTTAAAGGATTATTCGCACAAGAAGATAGTAGAAACTAAAATTACAGATCGAAGGAAACCAATTCATGATAAATTAAGAAACATAAATTTATCCATTTATGTTTTTAAATAATGTAGCTGAAGACATAAAAACCTGTATTTACTGCAGCCCTGAATGGAAACATTTCAGGACTCTGATTAGGCAGCTCATGTGGCCGGAATATATTTAGAAGCAACACTGATTAGATTAACTCAGCAATAAGAAGGAAGACAGAAAGACTTAGGAGGAGGAGAAGGGGAAGATCAAGTGTTCAGTTTAGCCATATTAGCCCGAGATGGTGAAAGGACATGGTTAAAAAGATGCAAGGTGAATGGGTTTTGATAACACATGGGAAAGCAAATTAGTTTTTCCCTAATTAGTTTAAAGAAATAATTAAAAGACAATAATTGCAGGGTGAACAGTTAGGGGACTAGCACTATACTTTCTTTCTTTCTTTTTTTTTTTTTTTTTGAGAGAGAGAGAGAGAGAGAGAGAGAGAGAGGAGAGAAACATTTTCAAACAAAACTGACATACAGATGTTTCTTTAAAAAATGATAGTCATGTAATTCTTTATTTAATCGAAGTAACTGGTTAATAGCAGACCACAGTGAAGTTATGACACAGGAACTACTTCTTTACCTTTCACTTGAATTGGCTCTTTCAGAAAAGATTGCTTTTGACCTGCACTGTTGGCATCCTGTCCTGTAAAATAAAAATAAAAGTTATTGCCTGTATGGAGATATCTACTTTTTTTTGGTAAAGAGTTTGCTTAGCAAGACAAAAATCACACTATAGCTTAATAGAGCTTTCCATCATGACAATTAACAAATTTTATACTAGACCTTCAACACTTAAAACATATGAAATACACGAGTTGGATGATAAGACATTTAACTTAGCATTGAATACTGAATTCCTAACAACTTCTAAAACCGTGCAAATCTTCAACGTGTCACAGAAAGACCCAGAAATTAAACAAAACAGAACAAAAGTATGCATTTATAGCTTGGATGTATATTTATAAAAATTTTAGATGAATAAATATAATGCATTTTGTGCAGTTTATGGCAGCTCATCACCACAAATTCATATACCTTTCAATATGTAATGTAATTCAATTATAAAAAGCTGAAGCTTAAGATACATCCACAACTCATATCACAAATTGGAATTATTTCTTAAGCAAAGAAAATTGATATTTTTTACTTGAGGTTGTGATCGATATGTATACTTATTTTTTACAGGAAAGATAAAAAATACTAATATCATCATGAATTTTAGTATGCGGAAAGTCTTATATTTCAGCAATTTATTTAAGATTTTTAATCACAAATATAAATACCACTGAATAATTTAGATAAATATTGCATGTTGTTTTAATGCCTCCCACCACAGCCTTCAGAACAGAAACCTTACAATTCTAATATCTAGAACCAACATGTTCCTTCTTTTGCGCTCTAACACTAAAGCTGGAGGTTTGCCAAGCATCTGCAATCATTAAATAAGCTAATCCTGCTGAAAACTATACTCATAATTTGAAGATTCTTCAAGTACATTTGTGTTGCTTAATGCGATACATTTAGCTTAGCAGGTGATGTGATTTACTCATCTGTCTCAGAGTCTTCAAAACTTAAGGTATATAGCTATATTTCTCATCAGGCAATTAGTGATGACTTTAAAAGTAACTGAGAATTAAGAGTATTGACCATAAAAGAGTATTGACCATAAAAATGTACATTCTTGGAAAAATAAGAGTAACAAAAACAGTTATAAATTTATGAAACTGGTTTTACCATGCAACAAAAAAGACTGGACTATAAACAATTTGTCCTTCTAAAACAGTCATCCTTATCAGTTATTGTTTGACTTGAACAGTAAAAAAAATCCTTTTCTTTTCTACTCACTTCTTACCATCTTTAAAACATCTGTCAGCCTATTTATCATTCTTCATAACAACAGACCTCAACCAAGATGGCTTAGAAAAAAAATGTGAAAATGTGACAAGTCATTTTCTAGCATTTCAGAAACTCTCAGGGCAACGTCACTAAAACAAATCAGACCAACTCTACTTAACAAAAGGTTAAGTCATAAAGTTTCAGAGAGAAAAAAAAAGAGTCACATACCAAATATCAAGATTTATATCTAAGAACTGAGATCACATTAAGTTCCTTTTGGAATTTTACTACCTTGGCTTAGAGGCTGGACTAAAAAGGAAAAAAAAAAAAAAAACTCTAATCTCTCTGCAATTCCATTTGGGTTTGCAAGTGCTACCGGCTGCCAGCACAAAGCAACTCCGATGGCAGTTGCTCCTATGGTGCCCGTGCGCTGCACAACCACAAAGGGCAGTGTCCTCGGGACAGGGCACAGGATGAGCTGGCTCATCTAACCGAGCACTAACTCCCCAAAACAATGGAAATCAGGCACAATAAACCTAATCATTAATGCCACACAAGAGAGTATACTCCGAGAGGGATGAGAAAAAAGTTGGAACGCTCCTCTAATGACTGCTAACAATTATAATTTAAGGTTATTAGGAAAGCAACAATGCTGAAGTCTGTTTCATATATCCAGCTTCAAAGGACACCGAACGGTAGCTATACATTCTTCACCTAGGAAATATCAACAATAACAAGTCACTCTGTGGTCTCTTGATATATCTGGCAGATGTCTCTGCTAGGTTCTCCCTCTAGCAGTTACTGTAAGCTCAAGACTTCCTAAATTTCTCATATTGTTTTTTTTTTTTGCTTCTAAAAAACTTACATAGTCTCAGTGAATAAGCTCCTCTAAACTTCTATTACATCTCGTAAACAATATTTATTTCTAGAAACAGTATCTGTCAGAATTACAGCAAAATTTATATCTACCTTTGTACTTCCAACATTCTACCTACCTGGTACTTTCAAACTACCCTTGTACAGTAAGCAACTCTCCTAGGATTCATTTTGCTAGTTTTTAACAACTGCTGCAAACCTTAAGTAAGTGTAAGCTACAAAAGTAAGAACTAATACCTGCTAACCTACCTAATAACAGAGAGAAGATTGTTTTAATTTAGTAAGCCATTCAGTTTTAAAGAAAAGCACTGTCAGTTCTTATTTTTAAATTCTTTACTATCTCCTGAGTACACCAGTTGTTTAAACTCATATCCGTGTAATGCTGTATTTAGTAAGTTGAAAACAATAGCTAATACAGGGGTTGAGCAAAAATAAGATGGCTCTGAATTTCTTGAGCCCTCAACTAGCACAAGCTTGACAAGCTAATCAAGAAGTAAGGCTGTCCTCATTTTAATTGCTAATTGTGAATGTTGCAGGGGTAACCACCAGCAAATTAGAGAGCTCTAGAAGATGAAACAGCCCAACTTTCTTCATCAGTCACCACTATCCTAATCTGAGGAAGTCACAATTCTCAGTTTTATTACTCATTTAATCTTTAGCACCAGTTTATCTCACAAAACAAATATGAAATACTATAAAAACAGTAAGTGCTGAAAGTGATCTAATCCCTTCTGATATGCACATTTTATCATCCGCACCAATTCCATACTGTAAAATTAAATCCTAAATTTATAGGGATGTCATTCCTCCCTGCTTATACATTTGATATTTATACACAGCATGCCCAGAAGCCACAAAGATTAAAAACTTTGCAGCTGCAGCATAACAGAAAAAAATGCATCAATTGTTATTTACATTAAGTTTTTACACTTAGATATATAAAATGTTCTTTACTTTAGTCCTAGCACAGTGAAGACTAAAGCAAAGACAGACCTGTTGCACCTTTGGGCACAGTGCTTTCAGCACTTGATACATTTGTATCCTCTGATCCGGGATCTTTTTTCGGACCATTAGAGGTGTAAACTCTCACTTGACTCATCAGCTGCACAGGCAGAGGATTGCAAGGAAGAACATAACAAATACTTCCACTTTTCACTGAAGTCTGCCATCCTAAGAGAGAAGGAGGAAAAAAATGTTTCACACAAATCATTTTCAAAGGAAAAAGAAGGGAAATTGATTGACTTAAAATGATGGAATCTATTGATTCAAAAGAACCAACACAAACTACTGGGTGTAACTGTCAGCCAGGGTTGAAAGTGTATTTCACTCTGCATACGCTCCAATTAATTCTTTATTGCAGAGCATGATTTAAGATCAATTTGCTAAAGCAGTAACTTATGAAAATACACATTTTGTAAAATGCCTTACATAGACTAATTTCAAATCTTTATACCACCTTTATAAGTTACAATATAAAGATGTAAGAAGACAGTTAAGACATCAGCCTTGCTACACAACCCCTTATCTTAAAAGGCTGTCAAAAATAGAGCTACATGTGGATATGGCCAGCTGGTGCTAGCAAGAAGTTTCTTTCAGGAGGCATACATGTACACTTCTGCGGTGCCTGCAAACCTGAATTTCCAGCCTGAAATACAGCAAGCAAACTGGTTGCTCTGGAAAGCATGAATCAAAAGAACAAGTAAATCTAAAAAGTCAAACAATGCTGGTAAATCAGGTCACGCAAGGGAGGTTTGATAAAGCAGCGTATTCCACAGCGGTGCCTTGTGTTCACGCTGGTCCCCGGCGCAGCAGCAGCTGTCGCAGGGCGCATGGGTCTGATCCCGACCTCGCTAACGACCAACCCCACGAGGGGAGCAGCCCGAGAGGCTCCTGGGGACGAGTCGGGGCTGCCGCGGTGGCAGAAGCCCTGCAGAGCAGCCTAGAGGCCTCACCAACGGCCACCCATGGGAGACGGCAATAAACACACAACATAAACCGGTCAGTGCTGACTCCTGAGCTCTGGTGGTGGTGCTGGAGCAGCTGAAAATGGAAATGTAATCAGCACATTCAGCAGTGCTACGCAGTCACATACACACGCACGTCAATCAAGTGTTTACTGCAATCTGGCTATAAGTGATGGTACGAAGAGGGGCAAGAGTGGTCACAATTGTAATCTCGTGGGATCCGTGGCCTAGGGAAAAGGCCGGGGCTTCCCAAACGGCTAAGCGTCCCCAGCAGCCAGTGTTTCCCTCCACACTCACCACCATCCTCACCTCTAAAGCGAATGTTAGCAATAACGTTATGCAAGAGCCCTGGCAGGGGTCGCGTCGAGGCCTATGGGGAGCACTTTAAAACACAACGGCGGCAGTTGCCCCCTCCCGGTGGCCGCCGGGCACCGGGTGCGGGGGCCCCGCGCCGCGACTCCCCCTCCCGCGGCCCGCGGGCGCCCCCACACGGGCGGCTCCAACGGCCGCAACGGCTCCAACGGCCGCAACGGCTCCAACGGCCGCCCCCTGGC
>JAWLRI010000344.1:1847513-1869342 GCA_034781795.1 Crypturellus tataupa | reverse complement strand
GGAGTCTCCTTCTCTGGAGATCTTCCAAACCCGCCTGGATGCCACCCTGTGCCACGTGCTCTGGGTGTCCCTGCAGGGGGGTTGAACTGGATGATTTCTAGAGGTCCCTTCCAAACTCAACCACTTTGTGATTCTGTGCTTTTTCCTTTGAGCCTGACTTTGCCACTCACTTAGGCTCAGCCTTTTCTCCTGCCTACCTTACTACGCACAGAGGAGTTTCTTCCTCTCAGCTTTCCCAGGTTGAGGCTGCTGTCTGGACTAAGAGGAGTTTCAGGCACAGAACAGTTTCACCTGCACTGATCCAGCTGCACCTGGCTTACAGGGTGTTACCTCACTGACAGTAAATAAATGAACAGCAACTCATGCAAGAGTTTTTGTGAGCTGCTTGCTTACCTTTAGGATATGTTTCTTCCTGACTTTTTTTTTTGCATTCATCATTCACTTAATTTACTTGCTAAAGTTGTCAAGAGCTCACATTATCTCATATGAAATAGCCAAAGAAGTAACTCTAGTTAATTGAGCTAGCCCCCGGGGGTTGTGAGCCACCTTCTCCTATTGCCTTCGCCGTACCTGGCACAGCAGTGACATTCCTGCTTACTGGTTCTCCAACTAGCCCCACTTCATACTTGGTATGACCCTGAAGCTGTTCACCTTTGGTACCGCAGTACATTTTCACTGCAAATGCCACCAGGAGCCTAGTGCTTCACAATTTTTCAATTATTTTCTTTATTCCTGGATTGCCCCTTACTCTTTCATATATATTATTGTCCTGAAGAGCTGATAAAAGGGAAACCAGCTATGGTAATGGGCAAAGCAACAGAGGTGTGGCAAGTATCAAGACAGCAACATTATTAAATATAGCTGTAACTATGGTAGCAAATGATATTTCTCTTAATTGTTCTCTAAGCGGACAACATTAGAGGACACTCATTTTGCGGGTAACTATAGCAAAAAATACTAATTAACCAGCCCTGATAGAGCATTAAAGGCCTTTCAGAAGGGTTCTGGATCAGACAGCTGGGGTTTGGACTGGTTTTCCTGCTTACTTGATTGGAGCAGTCAGAGTACAGGCTTGAGATGTGATTCTGTTGAGACGCAGCTGCTCCTCCTCCTCTGAGCACTGCTGTCCAGGCGGTTACAGTGACAGGAGCACCAAGTACTATTTACTGCCTGCAAGCAGGCAGTTTTTCTGATCTTTGGCGCAAGGGTCACCTTTAGCAGTAGTGAATGAAGGGCCATGCTTAAAATTTATATATACACACACAAACACATGTATATATTTCATTTCACAGTTCACACAGTGATTCACGATGCCTTTGCAGAAGCAGGGTGGGAATCACAAAAGGTTACAGGAGTCCCCTTGAACAGGCTCAGTTCTTAGGACGCTGACGAGCGGGGAATGGCCAAGACCCTTCATCAGCGGCTCCATTTGCCCGGTTCCACGGAGCATGGAGATGTGTGGAGCAGGAGCAGACACTTGCAGGCAGCGCTTGCAGCCTTCTCTGACTCCTCCACTCTCAAGAGCATGTCAAAAGCATCCTCCCCAATTTCAGAACTGACTGAGTAGTGTCCTCACAAGAAATCCTCTTCACACAGAGAACTCTCCTCAGGTTTAAAGACTGACCACCGATTCACACTGCACTCTGGTTTTTAAAAAGCCCAATGCGATAGCAACAAGATCTCTGGCAAAAACAACTTGAAATGGCTTTATTTTAAGTGTATTAGCACAATATTTACAAAATTATGTTTCATAAATAAAAACATTTTCTTGGGTAAAGGCTATAGATCTTTAAAATGTCCAGTAGTGAGAATTTTTTTAATATATATTCACATATATACACACTCACACATACGCACAAAAACGTAATCATACAGTTATGAACAACTTTGGTTTTGAATTACTGGTGGGAAAGGGCTGGGTAAATCTATGAATTTTAAACTCATCTTTTTAAATTTGTACATACAAGAAATCCCTTAACACAACAGCATGGAGAGCGGAGTGAGGAAGGGGAAATCCCTCTCCAATTTCTGGAATAATTTCTTCTTCCATCTGTACTTGGCCACTAAGTCCTAAACTTTTCAGTAATGTCCTAGTAACAGGTTGGCCTCATTGCCACAGTGATACAATTATACTGCAAATTGCTTTACAGTAGTCAGTATAAAGCTATTAAACATCATAGTTTTGTAAGGCAGAATATCTCAACAGAATTCCAGGGTTTTTCTACTACTCAAATGCCCCTCTTTCAACTTACCAGAGGAATGTGTGATGACAAATGAGGAGCTCTGCATACTACTTATCAGGTAAATCCTTACACTGAAATCTATTAATGCAGTGTAACATCTCCCATCTTCAGGTGGACTGCAATGATTATGGGACAACCTATACCAAAAGATCTGTATATAGGATCTCAAAACTTACCTAAATACTCCCACCAGCAAACTTTGAGGAGTAAAGGTAAACCATATTCCCTTGTCAAGTGTTTTATTACACGTGTAAACCTTTTCTTCACAGTGGATATTTTGACTTTTAGTGAGGGTTGGACTGTAAGGGATAGTAAATACTGTAAAATCAGATACCACAATTGAATTTTGTTGGATTATTGATGCACAATGTCTGCATTAAGACTACAGCCCACATGGGGACTTATGCAATGTGCACCTACAGCATGAATATGAACCCCAAATTTACTTAATCCATCTCTGATACTTGCTCGATTACTCAGAATCTTTCAAAACAGGTGTGATACTACTACAACTGGGCAACAGCTTTCCAAACAAAGTTTTAAACTGTAAAAAGGACAAAAAAAAAGTATTTGTGCTTTGGAAAATTCTTATCCTAGTACCAACGAAGAGAATGTGAAGATTTCTACAAAGCATGAAGTCCAAAAGAAACCAGCAATATTTTGGAATAACTTTGGAAACAGTTGTAAAATGTGTCAAAGTCTCATGGAATGTGTAAATCTACAGAATTGATCCTGCATGGATTTTAATCCACTGTACTTCAGTATCTAAGGAAACTGAGCCTTCTCACTTTTCATTAGCTCCTCCTGCTTACTCTATTTTATTTACTTGTGACAGCATCACAAACATGGGTCAGAAATAACTTACCCCTATTTCCATTCAAGAAAGCAAATTTTAAAACTGTTAAAAATTAAGCTAGATAGAACAATTCCTACTTTTCTGATGCATCAACATATATTACAAATCCACTCAGTTAAGAAAGCCTGAAATTGGTTCCAGTACCACACACTGTACAATATGAACAAAAAGAAGAATCACATTCAGCATGAAAATTACCAGGTGCGATGCTTTGTAACTCCAGTGCACAATTTGGCTCTAAAAGCTGAGCAGAATTTCCAAGAATATAAAAAAGAGGCACCAAGAACTCTCTCCCTGGCCTAAAATATGGGCCACCAGAGCATACACAACTACTGTCTGAAAAGAGAAATATGACTGTTTTGTGGAATTACGATAGCTCAGGTAAAGACTTGAGAAGACCTGGGAGTAAACTCTGTATTTATTTATTTTCATGTATAAGCAAATTATTTTTCCTGTAAGTTCTGCTGAATGTCAGAAAATAAATATTTGTACGAATCCTACTTCCTGCTCATATCATAGACATATGACCACACCTTGCCCATGCACACAAATAAAGAAAACAATCTAAATGGTACTGCAATCTCTGGGCTGAGCAGGCCCATTATCAAAGCAGTGACTGATGATGGTTTTGAAAATAATACCACTAAGGATACTACAGGAAGACCCTGTGGTGGGCAAACAGTGCTTTTTATATTCTCACCCTCACACCATATATATCATAATAAAAGAAACAGAGTTCACATGTGGGTAGACACACATGTTCCTCGCTACGGCTGCTGTGACTACAAAATACATCATTTATATCAAAAGCACTTTTGCCACACATGCAAAACAGCTAGTTTTCCTGAATTTCTTCTCTTGGAGTAGTGCATCTTCAAGGCCACGGTGTATAAACAACGGTGAATTTCTTTCCACACATCACCCACCTCTGCAGCAGATTCAGTTCTTCTCATTAGTTACACTAGAAATTAAAAAAAACAAATATATATATATATATATATATACATACACACACACACACACACACACACACACACACACACACACACACACCTGTATATGTGTGTGTGCGCGCGCTCCAGAGCGTTGTACGTCCATAGAGGGAAGTAGAGGCTGATGCTCCTCCCTTTGGGTGCCTAACCATAAACAGAAAGGTGGGCCCCTGGGCATGCCCTGGCACCCTTTGGTTTGGGATTGTGTTGTTTTTCCAGGAGACCTTTGATACTAATACTCATACTCCAACAACTCCCCCTCTTCCCCGCCCCAGGCCCCTGCTGTCCCTCCCCATGCAGTGAGGAACAGGGGAGCACACGAGGGGGCAGCGCCGCAGGGAAGGGGGTGACTGATGCAGCCGACAAGCCGCAGGGCCTGGGCTCACGTGGAGGAATTAGGGGGCTGCTTGCGCTCCACACACCGCGAGGCATGGCACAAGGCTTGCTGGCACCTTAGCTTCCTCAAGAGGCAGCTTGCGAGGGGTTTGCCCAGGCAAGGTTTCTGGAGACAGCCCGAGGCACAAGCATCAGCACTTACCTTCACCCCAGTCCAAGCCCAGCGTGACCAGGTGAAGGGGCAATATTGCAACGCACGCTCTATCGTTATGCACCAGATGTTGAGCTATGGAATTAAGTACTAACCCCCATTTGTGAACTAGCAAAGGTGGAGTCACATTCACTGGAGTGCACTGTGTAGTAACTGACTCATACTGGCAGGAGCCTAGCAACAGGGAGGTTAATCTTTAAGTTCCTTTTCTCCATGTAAAGATATCTTAAAGATTATCAGTAGACAAAAAATCCTGAAGCATTTGTAACTTCTGAAGAATCCCTGCTATATTCTTAAAAAGGGCTGCATTATTTCTAAAAATAGCTTTCTTTGGGTTCCTACCCAAGACCAGATGGAATGACTGAATTATTTCATATTTATATACAACTTCACATTTATACACATATTTACACTACAATAAATATAGATAAGAAATGAAAGCAGTGAAGCTGAAATACAAACACTAACAGACACTACCAGCATGGAGGTCAGGCAGGACTTAATCAAGACTTCTGCATGAACCTTTCTGTTGAACACTGGAGCCTGTGGAAGGAGCCAAGGAACAGATCTCAAGAGGCCTGTATTCAGCAAGGGATAGGCAAGTATACAAAGCAATCGGTAATGAATTGCCACGCTTTGTGGTATACCTTTGCAGTTTCCTTTAACACAGAAATCCCCAGTCTTTATCAGCATTACAATCATCAGTCTAATCAACCACTAGCAGTGAATGGAGCAACTTTCCAAATGGAAGGGAATTTTTAATATAACACCACAAACTGTGCTAAACCTTTCGGCTCACAGAGGATACTGTATAGCCATAGTGAAAGGGTGAAATGTGTTTTTCCTCCATGTTTAATAATAAAGTATCATTAAAGCGATATTTTCAGTGTATTCAGAATTGCCTCTTAACTTTTTTGTAAATAATTATTCCGTAGCCAGTTTAAGCTTGCATCTCAAGGAATACCTAAAAAAAAACTTAGTGATTCACATTCAAGCTATACATGCTCACCTGATAACAAATTATTAAATAAAAATCCTTCCACAGTGCTTCAGAGATCTTGTTACAAGCAGGGAAAGCAGAATGATGACAGTTTTCCCTAACATACAGGACTTCCATTTTTTTTTTGTCTGATGCTACAGAATAGCATATTCCATATTAATAAAATCTGAGCAGGACTTCTGAGTAGTTTGTGCACAACTTCCATGCTGCACTTGTGTGCTACAGGAGGAGCACCAGCACTGAGCTTGTGCAAGGACTTCTGCACAACCTGAACCAAGGGCAAATCGCGGGACTTGGGCAGGAGTCAATGCATCAGGCTTCCTATATCAAAAACATTTTGCAAAGAAAAGTCTGTTTGGGTTTTGTGCCTTTTCTGATCCTGCACACAGTGTCAATAGCACATAAATACTTACCAGTAGCTTAAAAAAAAAAAAAAAAAAAAAAAAAAAAAAAAAAAAAAAAAAAAAACAGAAATGCATAAGGAGTTGAATTCCTGACAGTATGTTCTACAAAGTACATAACAATAGAAAAATACATCATGAGGGGGAGTGCATAGGAACAAAATTAAGTGCATATAAATCACATGCTATTTGATGTCTGCAAGTAGGTCACAAGATTAAAGATCAAAACAAGCTAGAAGCAAGAATCCCACTATCCTCAGTAAAATGGTTTCCCCATTCACATGCCCGTCATTCCCAGGAGCACCGACTGCCTTTTGTGCAGCGCAGCCATCTCCAGCTTCCTCACCATGCCAGCCCTTCTGAAGCCAGCAGGAGCCACAGGATTAGCAACATCCCGATGCTGAGGTTAGATCAAACGACAGCGGGAGAGACTTTTGGCTCTCGCAGCCCGACAACAACGTCGCTTCCTCGGGAACCCAGCTGAGATGATGCCAGAGCTTCTGCAAGGCTGAAGCTGCTGCTGCTATTGCAGGATCAGGTGGGAAGGGAGTTTAGGGTCAGGGTGGGAGGGGGCTGGGGCTATGGAAGAAAAAGGGTTTAGTGAGAGCAGACAGTATGACAGAATAGGTAACGAGAATAGGAAGGATATCAAACAAGGATAAAGACTGGGTAGAATTTAAGGGCTAGAGACTGACAGGAAACAGAAGCGGAGATACCATTTGGCCCTTTACTTAGGGCTAGAAACACTTCAGGAGCTACACGTCTCCAGAGTTTGAGAACCGGCACCCCCTGGAGTATTGCAATGCTGGGCACATCTGTCCGGTTGGTTTCATGGCACATGAGAATGATCCAGGATTTCTCTTGGAGAACACAGTATAGCACTGACCAACACGCCAACGCAAGTACTCCTGGTAAGTACCCAATAGGCTGTTTTACCCAAAGGGAGGCAGTACAGTTTTACTGTGGAGTTGGTGCTCTCCATGGGTAAGAGATCACCAGCACATCTCTCAAAATTAATGGGAGATCTACTCAAATGCACACAGCTACAATCAAAACATAGAAAAGATACATGCAACAATACACTGCATGCAGTAATAGTCATACCACAGATACAAGAACACTGCACTTTGCTTAGTGCTTGTGAAGGAAAAAAGGAAGGGAATAAATAAGGGAACTGTAACCTTATCAAAAAATGCCACACCTACACATAAAGATTTTTAAATGCAAAAGAAAAGGGATTAGGATTCTGCTAATGCAATTAGAATACTTTTATAACTGCAACAATTTGACAATAAAAGTCTTTGGACTTTTATACATTCACAGATCACAGAATCTTTTAGCTTCCTGACTAAAAAGACAGGCTTGTAACTAGTTATTTCTTTAAAAAAGCCTGATCATGAATGTTTTTTTTTCTTTCCTCTCCTATCCTGTTTAACATCAATGCACAAACCAGATGCTCATGAAGCCAAAGTACAATCAATCAGGAAGAGACATTAATTCTCTGAAAAATAGTGAAAGAAGAGGTTCTACTGTAACTAAGAGACATGTAAAGGTATCTTACTCAAGTATCTAGTTTTGTAGTTGCAAGCCAGCCACTAGAGGTCAGTGGCTCAAAATAAAATTAAAACATTGAAGAAAAACCTCTCAATTTCAGCTGACCAGATTTATGCAATTTCCAACTCTCAGGAGAACAGCACTTTCCTCCATTCTCACGGAAAAAAAAAATAGCTTACAACTCTTAAACTATACTCTAATGAAACAGCTACTCTTACCCGAACAGTAACACATATTGAACACATGAACCTGGGTTGGGAGGAGCCTTACTGAATCAAGTCTGTTCTGCTGCTACGGCAGCCACATCGCAGCCTTTCATGAAGAAATCAAACATCAGCTTAAAGGCAGTCTGATTCTTTTGCCTGCACTGCTTATGAATTAAGGTTCTCTCAAACCAGTTTCACAAGTACTGTGGAGAGTAAAATGGAAAGAAATTAGAAACATCCAAACAATGCAAGAATTATTATTTTTTTTTAAATATTCCCCTCACAAAGTGAGAAGGCTGGCAGAGCTAAGAAAGGGGCAAACAGCAAAGCATATGAGCAAAATATGCAAATCGAAAATCAAAAATAGTGCCCAGCAAAATATTAGCAATCACGTACCTGCTGCTGTAGATGTATACGACATTGATCCACAGCATATATACGTCAATGCACACACCTTGCCTCTGCTCCAGAGATGTTTAAAAAATGTTAAACTATTTTCAAAAAGTGAATAGGACAACTGGATGCTGAATACAAGCTAAACTAATGCTTGATGCTATAACTGTAGTTTCAGAGGTTTGAATATTCCCATGTATTAAACAATTAACTGATCGTTAAATTGTTGATAGACATGCTAGAATTCAGATATATGCTTTAAGGGAACTTCACAGTACCACACACTTCTGCAAAAGCCTTGCCTATAAAAACCTGGATCTAAAGGTTCTTGTCATTGAAAAGATTCCCAGCAGTTTCCATGTGCTTTGGACAGGCATTCTAATGGATAATGCTAATCCATGATCCATCGTTTCAAAACACCAAGTGTTTGATCAGATGTCCAAAGAAGAAAAACACAGCAAATCCAAAAATAAACTAAAAAACAGCATGTGCTATAACAATTCTCAGCATACCAAGTTAACACACGTGAGCATAAAATCCTACACACTTGTGTTTAATACCTTCCCCAGACACCTAATACATAAATGTAACAAAACAAGACGGAAAGGAAAAGCTATTAAAAACCACTCCAAGGAGCCCAGTAGCAGTAGAGACTATAGCAAATTGTAGCAAAGTTTACTTCTCTACTCTCACACAGTATAAACCTCAAAAATAATGGAGAAGAGCACACAGCTCCACATAATCTCTTCTGCTCATTTTAAGTAGATAAAGATCAGTCTTTGCATAACATGGCAGCATCTGAAAACTCTATTCCAATGACATTTTAATATGGAATAAACTTGAAATAGTTTTCAGCTGTAAAACTTAAGTATTATGCAGATAATAATAATATCAAAGCCACATGAGCAGAGATTTAAGGTTTATGAAAGCAGCAGAGGATCCACACTGGATTTCCATACTTCTTTTTATTACATAAAGCTAAATTCTTCAGCATTTTTCCCCACTCCTCCCTATTTCTTCCATATTATTTTTCTACTCTTGTGAAAATTGAACTCAGCATTGCTCCAACTCCTGCTGCTGACCTAGTTCTATATCTTTACAGTCTGATTTTAGACCTAATTTTTCTGTTAACTGCCTCAATGGACTGATGCACCATACTCTTGTTCTTAACATTGGCAAAGGTGTTAACATTCATAAAAACACAGATAGCAAAAAATAAAAATACTGTGATACTTGCTTGTCTGCAAGGAAAGCAGTGTGCAGAAGGGTAGCAGACTGCTCCAACAGCTTTAATACTCACAAACCACAATCAGGTACATGAAAAATCAAGATAAAGGAAGACAATTAACCCCCAATTACCCATTGCATTCCATTAAGAGAAAAGTCTTAGATGATTCCTCAGAATAGAACCCACCCTGTTGCTTCTCCAAGACAAATCTAGGGTTGCAGATGTATCACTGAAGTCAGTTTTGACAGAATAAAGTCCATATGATAGGGGCTGGGGTTGAACAGAAGTCAGTTATTTAAAGCATCATCACAGATAAATTAAAGGTTCCCCACAAAACAGAGTAACAGGGAATCACACTATTAACAGTCCTGGCTTATGGTTTTGTTTACTTGTTACAAAACAAATTATGCTGATAAATTCCAAGTAATAAGTGCTGGATATCAGAGCAGCAATTGGTCTTATTTGGCTAGTGTGATACAACCATAGTCATAAAACCACCAACTAAGATTCACAGAACACAGTGTTACTCTCAGCAGAACACAGACATACATCTGACTTTGCTGCTATTAACACCATGCTTTAAAAATATGGTAGTAAACTCAGCATTTACACTAGTTTTCACAGAAATTGGCCTGACATCTATTCTGGTAAGAATCAATCACACCGATTACTTAAATACAGATATCGTCTTGTTTTTGTGTTTTAATATGCAACTTATTCTTTTCTTCTAAGAAAGCAAGAAGTTATAGTAGCTTGTTATATCCCGAGCTATTCTGGAAGGGAAAAAAACAGGAATGTGGAATGTTTACCATGCAAAGCCTCTGGTCAACTCAAAAAATCTGAACTTGAACAACCACAGTTGTTTCAGTAACATAACATCGGTAATATTAAAAAAAAAATAATAAAAAAAAAAAAAAATCGAGCAAAAGCTACAAAATCTCATTTCAAGAACATCAACAAAACCATAGCTGTATCAATACAGAAACAAAACAATTTAATTTGTTTTGAAATAAATATTTGACATACAAAGCACATACAGTGAAAAGAGAGGGTCACAATAAATTACAAGTGGAGATACTTTGCTCATTCACTGCAAAAAACCCTTGGTAGCTGCAATTTCATACCATCAAATTTATCATTCTTGCTGATTTAAGCAGAACACTAAACAAATATGGATCCCAGTGCTTACTTTCACAGGTACTGGCATGGATAATTTACTGCAGTGATCCAATTTGAAAATCAGTAGGGACCAGTAAATCGCTGCATAAAAGAAAGAGCGAATAAGGTGCTTTTTCCTTAGTGTCAGCAGCCTGTGATTATTATGTTTATTAGATTTTCTTGAGAGCGCTTCACATTTTCTCAAATATGCAGGAGAACTATATTTCCCCTCTGAGCCTTATATTAGCATTTTGTGCCTCAGCCACTGAATACAAGAAAAAGATGATATTTTCAATTCATTTTAGAAGTTTGTGCCATCTGGGTGGCACAGAAGTAACTTCCTTACTCATAGAGTATCTGCCATTATCACAGAGCTAGCTTTTGTAGGAGAGTTAATAAGGAGTACTGACATTTTCTATGAAAATGATTTTTTGAACCTACATTTAATTTTAAATTCAATGACATTATCCATAATAATGTCATTGCAAGTGTGAAATAAAGAATTGCTTAAGGTTTTGTCCTTGAAGGATAGTTTAAAGCAGCAAGGCCTGGTTCTTCCTAAGATTTTAAGAAACTTTATTACATTGAAGTTAGAATACAAAGAGATGCCAATTAGTTTCAGTATTGTTAAGTTACAAGCACAAATACGTACACTAAGAAAAAGTATAAGGAGTTTTAACAGACAAGCACAGCCTGCTAGCACCTGTCTCGCACAAGAGCTCAGGATCTCACTCTCCTGCCCATTCCTCCTCACCAGAAAGAGCAGTATACCAAGGGCTATAGCTCCACACGCTCCCCTTCCACAGGAGAAGGCGTTTTTGACAACCCTTTCAGAGTGGGCTGTTCTCGTGCAATGGTCCTGGTCACCCTTAGTCTGAGCACTATATGGTACAGGTTTTTCTGCAATAGTTTAGTCAGCAGGGAGTCAGGGCCAAGACACGTGGCATACAGAATAAATACAGTCCCTTGAACATCTGTCCAACACTTTCTCTTCCTCTTTTCTGCTCTGCAAAGCTCTTACACTGTCTTGGGCAAGCGAGCTTTCCCTCTATGCCTTAGCTTCTACCTCTAAGATGGGCAATAACTGTATTCCTTAAGGGAAGGAGAGGATCTCTACAGTAAATATTGTGATACAAGAGCCTAATGAGAAAGCAGGATCAGCACCAGGTACAAACTGACCAACTCTGTAACCTGTGAACAGCACACTCAAAGCATATAACACGAACTGTGTACATTCAGCTCAAACTAATCTGTAGCTCAGGAACTACAGCTTAGAAGCCAACGGCTCAGAAACTGTCACAACAAACACTGAGTTATATATTTATAGTAGAGTTTGGTAAACATGAACCACATACTAACAGATACTGCTCCCCTTCAACATCATGGAACAGTTAACACTTACCAGGAAGCAGAATGTATAAAACTAATAGCAGAAAAAAATGACAGAAGTATAAAATTAAATAAAAGACAAAATGGGAAGGATAGATGTATTAGTGGATAATTCACTTATAAAAATTCTAACCAGCATTAGCATATCTCAACAGACCTAATTTGTCTGTTCTCACCTGTAGATAAATAAAGCATCAAAACCAAAGCCTTATAGTGGAAGCTCACTTACAAAGCTAGCTTGTGCAACAGGAGGGGCATGACCTACCCATAGAACTTCAGCAGCAGCATTAAACTTATGAAAGCTAAGAGAGTTAAAAATAAGTAACAGGAGAAAAATCACAACATTAAGCTGTCAAACTTGCACTAGGACAAGGATGCTTCTCTTCACATGGTCAGTTACAAAATTCCTCTAGCTGCTACCAGTTTCTACTACAGGTTCTGCATCATGGCTATCTACTGGCAGCAGATTAAAAAAAAAATCTTTTCACAAAAAAAATCTTAAGCTTGCAGCATTTGATGTGTTTAGTTGTTAGTATAGAAACAGTCACAAACTATGATTAGGGAGCAGGCATTAAAAAACAACAACAAAAAAACCACTCACCACTGAAAAAAAATCTGTTATCACTAAAGCAGTCTAAGGCTAGACAAAATAAATCGAAGTTGATACCAAGTGCAGGTCAGCAGCTTCATTCATTTGCTTGGAAGTTCCCATTGCTCCTTTTCTGTTGTTATTTTTTTTCCCCTCCATATATTGCACATAAACTTTTCAAAGCCACAAGCAAAAGCTGAGCCTCAGTTCTGCCAGCAATCCCAGCAAACACACAGATGCAAGACTAGCCAAGACAAATTCAATTTATTTCTCCCCAACCCACTAACACTATTTGGGAGAACAGGCTATCAAGAAATTCCATATCCATATATAAACTCTATTCCATGAGTCCTTCAATTCCCCACCTACTGAAATTTCATTTAATTCTTTCAGTCTTCCTTGCCCATTCATAAACAGTCTCAAAAATGTGGGTCTCAATCCAGCATCCTTATCCTTTTACAGTATTTCAGACACAGTTTATCCTCTTCACCAATCTTAACATAATGGCCACAAATAGCAGCACACAACCAAGGGAACAATAAGCTGGGACCATAATAAAAGCAGTTTTAGAGCATAAAAACTGTCACAGAAGTTAAGACACTGCATTCTGCTCAACTTCCAGGCTTTAGCATCAGTATGTTGTTAGAAAGGAAAAAAAAGCTTGAAGAACTTAGTACATTACATTTAACACTCCTTTTATTGCAGTAGAAATTTTAGTTTTTCTAAAATTGAAAATTACAGGATATACATATAGTAAATGTAGTTGCAAGTCTTAGCAGCTGTAGAACAGTACTGCATGCAGTTACTTCTGCACTGTACAAGTATTCCATAAATAGCTAATCATGGTCAGAGAGCAAGTTCGAGAGTCAGAGTATCATACTGAGTTACCAAAAGCAGGTGTTCATCAATACTAAGAGGTTGAGCAAAAAAAGTGTCTAAGTGTCTCTCAACCAACTAGTACTTAATATAACTGAAAAGTTTGAATTATAGTCAAATCACAAACAAGAAAATACTTTGTTTCAACATCACTTTCAGTAAGTGTTTCACCCAAGTTTTCTTGAAAAAAGAAAAACAAAACAAAAAAAAAACACGCAAACACACAATGCATCAGTGCATTCAGAGTTCACAAAAGGCTGATGAATTCTATTAAGTTAAGAATAATTAAAATATTAACATTTACCGTGGAAGATTAGGCAAATTCTTTGCTTTAACTTTATGGTAAGAGGCTGTAGCCTGACAAATGACATTCTTTTTCCATGACCTACCTTTCAACTGTTGGGTGAATGCATAATAAGCACTCAATTTATTATTCATTTCTGTAGCCATGATCAGTAGCCTTCACATCAGTAAGATCATATGGATTTATGCCAAAAAGAATCCTAGAGGCATTTGTTTTAGTAGATGCCTGAATAGGTGCAATCCTTTATGTAAATTTCCCATCACAATGAGAGCCTCAAACTGGAAGAACAATTTATATAGAACTATCTACAGATTAATTTTCTAAAGACAGATGTGCTTGAGTTACCACAGTCTCACTTTTGTGGAGACACAAGAACACATTTGCAATGATTCTGAAAAGTTACTAAATTTACATTGATTAGTTAGCTTAAGAGATGGTTAAAAGTTTAAGCATTGTATCTTTGTCTCTAAATCTTATAGGTCAGCAGCTTGGCTTGCTAAAACCTCATCGTATGACAACGTAACTGCACAGAGTTTCCTGTGGTCTGAGTCTTGAGATTTCTCCAAACTACACAGGAAGAAATATGGAAGTTTCCCCTCCCCAACTTTATTAAATATGATCTCCTTCAGAAAAGGTGTTAGCCATGCCAGCTTGATAGATTTTAATCTATTTTGTTAAATTCAAAGTGGGACATATTTTCATATTTAATATAGTAATTTAGATAAATAAAGCTATGGACAGATTAGTAAGGAGAATACTGTCCAAAGAGCAGTGCAACAAGATGTGTACCAGAAACTGCCCACTGCAGACATTTTACAGTGTCTAGGGTTCTAATCAGCATCCCTATTGTTTATTTGTCTTGAGGAGTATTTTCTCAAACAAAAACTTTTAATCAACCTTAAACAATCTGATTAAAAAAAAAAAAAAAAATCACTGTGACTGAGCTTTAACCCTCTTAGAATGTTTTGGGTAAGATGAAGCTACTTTTCATCAATTAGCAATACAACACAGTAATTTTAGGTTTTCAAAACTTGCCTTTGAGATAAATTTTATATCATCTCCAAGAAAAGCATATACACATTTTTCTACAGCCTGAAGTGAGATCAGTGTAAAACCAGGAATTTATAATCATCAGCAGATGTGCCAGCTGCTCATAATGTTCACATTACATAAAGGCCGGGAAGTCAGCTATGCAACAGTTGGTGCCAATCTGCTTATAAAGGAAATGCTGCTGAGACAGAGTCTTCTTACAAAAACAGGGCACGAGGGCTTCATTATTAGATGTTCAACAACGATCCTCAGCTCAGTGAAGAGGGCCCTGGGAATGAGATTTAAACAAAGAGTATTAAGATGCTGTAACCATCAGGCAGAACTACCTACTACCTAGAAATCCTTCCACTCATTCATTTTCAAACAAATAAACAAAAAAGTACCCACATATACACTGTAGTTTACAAGTTTCTTTAGATCAACTTCCTATTAAAGTAATCCTAAGAGCCTGAGAATTTGCATCCTTTAAACATTAATGTTTTAATTAACTTTGAAAGCTACTTCCATGCATGGATTGATAAAAGACAGAGGAAAAATCCACCTTCAAGGAGGGGAATAACAAAGTAATGCCTTTTTAAAGCTGCGTAAAGAGCTGCGAGGTCAAGGAAGCGGTTTGTGTGTGTTGCTTCTAGCCAGAAGGGACAGAAGACAACAACTCTGAAATCTAGAACAAACTCTTAGAAGACAGCCATAACAAGTAAGAGTCACAACAGTAGTTTCACTTAAAACTATATAAAACATAAGAAACAGCAAAAGCCATGATTTATATTTAAAAAAAAAAGTGTTTAGATTGTACAGTTTAAGTTATCTGTAGGTATCAAAACAAATGTCTTCATTGATTTTTGTTGAAAAATACCTCTAATAAGATGAAACAGATAATTTCCTACAAAACAGCAGATAACAGTAGAATGAAGTTAAGTTTATGGTTATCAAACCTGCCTCTGCATACCATGGCAGCCAAAGCCATCTCCTTGGTGGCTTGTCAAACTATTTTCTTATCAAATAGTGATCAGAGCAGGAAGCACATTCACAAAAATCTTACATTAGGCCATGCTTCAAAAGAAGGTTCTGAGAAAGGTTTCAATTTCAGTATGTATCCAACATGCTTAAGAGGATCCGCATGTTTTCAGCTGGTACTATCAACACAAGTTCATAAAATACCTGTTTATATAGAAAAGTGGACTCATAGGCCTGCAGCCTAAAAATAAGGCTACCTTTCTGGTGAACAGTTACAAACAGTTAAGACTTTCCCAAAGATTAGATTTAATTATTCAGAATCCATCTGCAGGCTTTCATTCAAAGGTTGCACATTTCAGAGAAGTCCAGTTATGTGAAGAAAGTAAAACTTTGAATTCATTATTATAGTTTTGTTAATATCCACCGTTATTCCAAATTTCTACTATTGCCATTTACAAGTTTAGAATTACAAGTTATGTAATCATTTAAGTGTGAAAATTTGCTGAATACTGAAACACTAAGCTGTTTATCATCACTTCCTGAAATCAGTGTAATACTTACCGGCAGTATGGATTTCGCCGAGACGAGTAGCGTAGCGTAAGAAACCTATAGTAAATGAATGGCTGAAGAAGACTCCCCTGCCCACTGAAAGAAAAAAAGTGGAGCTTTATTCTCCTCTTCCTCCCTCGAATTCCCCTCCCCAGAAAAACAAAGAAATTCCCTTAAACATAAGGAAACTACCTAGGCTCAAAAACACCAAGCCAGACTGAGGATCATAGCTATTCAAACAATCTAGGCTTGAGGAGTGAAGAATAAAATAAACAAACAAAACCCCAAATACACAAGAAAACTAATGGCACATTTACGAAGGCTGAAGTTTAAATTTATTAACGGTTTTATTCTTTAAGAAATGCAATATTGTTGTTTTCACAGCAATTTTGTATTTATGAAATATTTTATGTCTAGCTTCAGGTAGTTGGAGAAGAGTACAGAAGT
The DNA here is from genome assembly GCA_034781795.1 of Crypturellus tataupa. Classification (NCBI taxonomy): domain Eukaryota; kingdom Metazoa; phylum Chordata; class Aves; order Tinamiformes; family Tinamidae; genus Crypturellus; species Crypturellus tataupa. The sequence goes on along the minus strand of JAWLRI010000344.1, from coordinate 1,852,603 downwards.
GATAGCAGAAACCATTTAGTGTTAAGCAAAAGCCTTTAGTCAAACCTGGAAGTTGGCTGGCATAATTTGTCCAGTTACAACAAACATTTTCTATCCAAAGCACAATGCTTTGAAAAATTGGGACTTACTTCTGGAATCTTTTGCAAAAACTTCTTACAGAGACTATCACAGAGATATTAAAGTCATACCAATTCAAATCACTCTACCTGCTTTGAAATAAGTATTGCTATACTTCACAAAGCTGCTGTTCACTGTTACAATGACATAAAGTAGCAAAAGGGTAGCAAGTTGATCTAAACCACAGAGTAAATCACAAACACCCCGAGAATTTAATTTCATTGATTGAAGCTTCCTTATAAAGCACAAACCCCGTGCTTTAAACCCTAAAAAACTCTGTATGGAATTGTACATTACCTGACCGTTTCATTAACTAGAGCTTCTTCAAATAGAATCAGGATCTTTACCCAGATGCATAATATGAAGCAAAAAGGAAAATGAGTTGGGGAGTTTGGCAGGGGGGAAGACTTGCACCTGTATCGTAATTTAGTACACTAAAATAGCTTACCAAACAGACTTTCAAAAGTGTATTTATATAGTTATATACAACTGTGTATATTTTTAGAACAATTGTATTAAAGCATTGCCAGCTATATTGACCTTCACATTATTTTAGATCCCAAAATATAATTTTAAATTTTCAGTTCGTACTAGACAGCACATGAAGAAGCTACACCTAAATTCTTTGTAAAGGGAAAGGACTACTTCTAAACAGAATTTTGAAAGTACTTGATTGTTTCAGATGCTATATTCTGAGACTATGTGGCAGTTGGTAAGAGGTCATAAAATGAAATAAAATCCATCAAGGCTAAAGTCTCGAAAGGATTCAGCTGGCATATTAGGAAATAAAGACAAATTATAATTTTTGTTAACTTCCAAGTAAATAAAAGCTCCCTTCTAACCCTTCAGGACAAAGGCTTTCACTGTGCTATGATTTGCATAGAAGAAAGGGCATTTCTCCCCATCCAAATATCAAAAGGCAATGCCTCCAGCTTCAGTCATGTGCAGGTCATTAGGCCCATTTGACTTAAGTTGGATTCCAACATACATAAGCTCTAAAATGAATTCAACAGGGAGCGCACAGACCCAGCGGACAAAACAGATGCCATAAAAAAAGAAGTGTCTCTGATCAGAAATAATACAGGGACATAACCAACAACTACAGTAACCAAAATTACATCTACTGGATGGTTTAGCATGAGTTACAAACTGAAAAAAAAAAATTGAACCAACAGTCTTACTCATGCTAAGAAACAGAGGTGTTTAGTACCAAGTTATATCAGAATTAAGCCTTTTTGATTTTGTGATGTACTATCTTGAGAAATCTAAGAATCAAATACATTCAAACTCAGGTCTTGAACAGACAAAACCATATAAACAGTAGATCTCTATGACCCACATGGAACTCACTGCAAAGCATCATCTTGTGTAGGAAGCTCCTAATTCAAAACAAACAAACAAACAAACAACACAACACCCACATACTACAGTTCATACCTGAAGAGCATGAAGACTGTAGCCGGCATCAGGAAAATTTCATTGCAAGCAATGAATTTTAGAATATTCTGTTGATTAGCATTCAGCTTCTCCAGAAGGTTTCTTAAAAGGGGCAGACTATTTGAACCCCGTGCCTTTAAGGAAGGAAAATGATTGTCAGAAATCATTTAAGTTATACAAATATTCTCTAGCGAGAAGAAAGCCAAATACTAACAACTAGCAGGTAAGCCTTTTTTCATCATTTTAAGACAAAATCCCTAAGGAACAAGATTAGTATCCCAAACTGTTTAGGATGTTATTAGATGATATTTGTTTATATGCTATTGGAAGTGTAACCTAAGGAACTAAAATTGCATACAGTTAAATTAAAAACATCAAGCTTTACAAATCCCTGTTGTACATATTTTAGGAAGCTGCACTCCACCAGCCTTATTCTGTCCAGCTGTGGTTGCAAGATATCCCAGTTTGGAATATCAGAGATTAGAGCTAAAAAATCTGCCCGAGACACTGTGCTGGAGCAGCAACTCCACCCAGTACATATATCTTCCATTCTAACTAAAAGAATCTATAACTGCAACTGCAAAACCTGATATAAAAGCCAAGCACACCACAATTAGTATTTTATATCATACTTACATCAAGAACCCTTTTTGTATATGTGGCAGCATGAAGCAAAGAAAACAGCAGAACAGGGAAAATGCTCACTGAAACAGGCAATAAGGAAAAATATAAACTACTGGCACCCTGCGTTCCTTCCCTGCTCCCCCCTCACATACGCACTAATGTTACCATAACACACAGCTGTTGGCTCTTCACAAGACCTTGGCCAGAATCAAGTACACTGGATTATGACACATACATGTATAAATTCTGTAGCAGTTTTCTTTACTTTTTATATCTTTCTTGATTATAATTTTTAAGTGTGTTAGTTGTATATGCAAGAGTATAAGAAACAGTTTTACCTTATACATGATTGAATTTCTAAAGAAATACATTCTTCATGGAAGTGTATAAGGTTAGAAATTAAAACCTTATACAGACTCAGTCATCATTATGTTCTTATTAACAGATGTAACAGATTGAGTTTCTTCAGAGAACATCAGCAGTTGACATCAGTTCAGATTCTGGACAGCAAGATTCCCATGTCTGTCAATTTAAGAGTACGCTATTAAACTAAGCACAGAAAGAGAAGCCTATTCATAAATGTCATCTCTGACAAGCCATGAAAATAACTCCCTTTTTCAGACGATGTTTAAAAGATTTAGCTGAAAAGAGAGCTTACTATGGAATAGTACTCTGTGTACATGACATATGTCCTACTTATGGTAAAGAGATATATAAGTGAATAGTAATGAATGAAAAATATCAATTGCCATTAAAGTATCACATATGACACATATAATAAAAAACATTACATTTAAATACAGCAAAAGATAACACTAGGTGCCAGAGGCTGCAATGCACTAGTTAAAGAGAATGTTAACCTGAATATAGTTCAATCAGCACAAGCAGCTCCTATTTTATACAGAGTAGGTTCTATGAATAGAAAGGATGTTTTAATTTAAAACATGTTTTCAAGTCACAGCACAGATAACAAAAGCCATCAAGTTTTTCAGATAAGTTTAAAATGGACGAGGACAACATTCTGACAAAGGATACTTGTGACAGGGTAGGAATTAACAAAGATGAGTGAGTAGAGCAGGTAGTGACAGCTGTCCTCCAGCAAAGCCTGGGCCAGGAAGGCCCTGCTGAGCTGGAAGTGGGGCAGCCGCTGGTGCAGGCGGAGGGCGCTGGTGAGAGCATTGGCCAGCAAGGCCCGCTGGTAAAAGCTCGCAGCTTCGTGCAACCTGCAAGGTACCAGAGGAGATGTTACCATAAAAACCAGCCGAGGCTCTGCCTAGAGGAAGCTCCCCCTTGAGAATTGCGTCACAGTTGCAAAACACTTGGCACTTTTCCCACTATAAGAACCATTGCTAAAATGACTTAAAAAACTAGCAGTGCTAGTGCAGTGCACCAGCACTGCATGATGCCAAAGAAAAAGAAGGATATTGTTACATTGCTACAAAAAAAGCACATAGAACTGCCTCCACTGTCTTTCAGTGTTTCCCTAAATATATCTAAAAATACTTTAAAATGATTAAAAATCTGTAAACTGTTCTCACAAAAGTATCCAGTACAGTGAATGCCTTCACATTTAAAAAAATACATTTAAATTTACATTTGCATAAAAAAGTTCTAAGAAGTGTAGTTGCCATCTAAGTTTTTAAATGCTATTTTATAGTATTGTAAAACATACCCTAGAAGAGGCAGGACAAATAAAGCTGAGCAGTAAACTGTGAACAAGCGGGAAATCCACATTGCTGTATCCAACTTGTTCGCCATCAGAAATTGCTACATTGGAAGAAAGGAGAGAAAAAAAAAAAGACAAAAACCCAACCCCCACCAGAGGTTAGTATCTTTATATTTGCCAGCATTCCACTCGCTTCCCTTACTAGATTTCATCTCTTTCCAACTTTGCACGTAATCAAATGATAGCTTGAAGCAAAGAGTCTCTCTCGATTTTGTAATGTACCCAACTTGTGATGTAGTCAAAATCAAAAAGCTTCTTTGTACATTATCACCAAATATAGTGTTAGGACCTTTTATAGAGTTTTTTTTTTTTCTATAATGGAAATATTTTACTAGATAACCAACTCATTATGAAAGCCCACTAGCCCTTCTGTCCCTACTGCTGTAAGGCTCCTTTTATAATAGATTTTTTATATACATGAGGGTAAAGGCTCCATGTAGGGATTCTTAGGGAAATGGGGAAAAGAGGAGGTCAACTGGCATTCATAACTAGGCCAGGTTAAAAAAAAAAAAAAAAAAAAAAAAAATTAGATGGGGCCAAAATATTGTTGGGGGTGGGGAGTGTGGAATCAACCAAACAAAACACAGGAAGTGCCCTGAAGGGTGATTTAGGTTGCCTCCTGTTGCTAAGCTCGGGTTAGCCACAGTCCTCTCCACACCTGATGAACCCCGGGGCACCGGCACTCCAAAAGGCCCAACGTCCTTTTGGCTCCCGCATGCCGCGGAGAGGCGCCCAGACACAGCCTTTCGCCTGCACAAACTCAGACGCCGGCCTGGAACGGGGCCGCCCCACGCACCCCAACGTGACGATGAATCAAGGCAGGGCGCGCAGTGAGGCGGCCCCGCAGCAGCTCCGCTACACCGCGGCGCCGCCTCCGCCGCGCGGCCCCAGCCCCACAGCCGCCCCCAGCCGCCCCATAGCTGCCCCACAGCCGCCGCATAGCGCCCCCCACCTTGTAGAGCCGCTGCTCCTCGGGCGGCCGCTTGAGGATGCCCTCGACCACCCGCTTGAGCTCCAGGACGGTGCTCGACTCCTTGGCGTCCGTGAAGATGGTCGTCTTGTGGCGCCGGATCATGAGGAACACGTCCTGGGGGGGAAGGGGCGCTCGGACGCCGGGGCCCCTCTGTGGGGCAGGAGACCCAGGAGCCGCCCGGACGCCTGGGCCCCTCTGTGGGGCGGGAGACCC
>JAWLRI010000344.1:1834903-1847413 GCA_034781795.1 Crypturellus tataupa | reverse complement strand
TCCTGCCGCGCGTCACTTCCGCGGGGCCGCCGGGAAGCGTAGGCCTGCGTCACCGCCGCCCAGCGGGCGCCTCATGACGTCACGCCGCGGGGTTCAGCTTCGACGTGACGGGCCTCATGGCGGCGGTGGCGGCGCGGGCCGGCGCGGTCCCTCCTGCTGCAGGCGAGCGCGGGGGCTCCCCCGCCAACGCAGCCCCGCGGCGGCTCAGAGCAGACCTCTGAAGCGGCCGTCTGCGTCGGCCTCGCCGCAGCCGCAGAACTGGGGCTCGCTGTGCGCGTAGCCCTACAGCGGCCCTGTGCCGCAGCACGGAGCTGTCGGGCTTAGAGCTGATGCTGCCTCTCAGCAGTGTTAAAGATTAAAACCTTAAAGCCAAGCGCAGATTTAGTCGAGCAGTGCCGGCCTGCGGACGGGCTGGGTGGCACGTTACAAAGGTCTCCCCCTGCTCGGCAGCACGTAGCGCACAGCGCGTCAAAGGTCTTGGAAAGTGCAGGGGAAGGGTTAATCCTCCCCTGGTTAATCTCGGTCTCAGTACTGATTTCTTTTAATTGATTGATCTGTGGTAGATCATGTTTCTGTTCTCAGACCTCAATAAACCTAATATAGCTCTCCTGAAGTCAGCATCTTAGTAAAAGAAAGCAAAATGAGGTCCTCAAGACTGACAGTTTTGCATTTTAACTTCCAAAGTTAACTTTCTAATGTGATTTGAAGTCCTTTGGGTTTCTCTCAAGAATGGGTAGCAGATTCTGCCTCTTGGTGATACAGTTTTAAGAAAAGCAGCCTATCTGATCCCATTCCTGTGCATTCTGAGATGCTTACACTTTAGCGGCACAAAAATGGTATTTTTGTCACCAAGGATGTTGGACTCGACATCAGCAATCAGCCTCATTTCTGATTTATGATAATTAAACTTGAGGACTGATTGGAATAGGCGCAGGGAGGCCTCTGGAGAATGTGTAATGAAATAATGTCAACGGGAAGGAGCAAAACAACAGTCAGATTCTAATGCCTTGGCAATCACAAGTAAACTAAGGTTTTAGGCTAATTAACACATTTTAAATTGAAGTTGTATAACCTGATTTTTCACTTCTTCATCACTCATCTCCATAAACTGGATACAAAGTAGGCACAAGAACTACCTGCTATTTTGGAACTATTTTCTACAGGTGTAGGAGGCTCTAAGGGTAAACATCTGTAGGGAATTAGGAGAGTGAGTGTGTCTGCCAGATGTTCTCAAATATCGTATGTAAATGTAATATAAAGACTGTCAGACAGCTATGTTAAACCAAAACTAAGGCTTTGAATATAGCTCCAGTTGCTCAAGTTAAAACATTACGAGAATATTTTGTTTGTCACAACAGAAAATATTAACATATCCAGGAGATTAATTTAGATTGAGCTGAAATGTGAAAATATAGAGGGAAGGCCACTAGACATTTAGTTCTGTCAAACTGAAATGTCACAAGGGAAAAACACCTTATGACCTATCGGCAGGATTATGTATTTCTTGAATTAACTTGGGGTGACAAGTGCATATCTTTATCGGGAATGCTTGCTTTTTTTTTTAGCATTAGGAAAGACTAAATACACACACAAAGGGGAACATTATTTTCTAGAATGTTGTTTACTGTCTTTTAGTCATACACATTAACTTTTATATTTTCTTTTTGCTAAGTTTTCCTCTCACAGATTTGCCTTAATTATATAGGAATAGCATAAATAGAATGTTATTCCATTGCCAATTCTTAAAAGTTAGTGACTTCTAAAATATCCTACTTTGAAAATTTTAGAAAGGAAGATCATGCCTGGGCTTTCATAGTCAAGAAGTTTCCTTTATTTTCTAACAGTTTTTTATTTTTCCTGACTTTACTCTTCACCTTTGTACTTCTGTGCCTGGGGAAATTTGCCCACTCTGGTTTCTTCTTCAAAAAGGACTCTTGCTGGGCAATTTGGGCCACAGTACAAGTTTAACTTGAGAAAAAAATATTAACTTGTATCTTAAGAAATCAAGTCGCAGCTACTAGCTTCCCTCTTTCCCAATTCTTCTCTGCTACAATACTGCTGATGGAGCAGAGAGGAAGAGCAGAAATTGATTTCTATGTTATTAATGATTTAGTTTCTGACAGTTATAAGAGGATTCTTCCATACCATCAAGCCACCAATTTGCTTGTTCCTACTTCCATGGATGATTGACTGTTCAGATATCTAGAAAAGTCTCAATATTATTGCTGAGGACTTATGTCTCATTAACAATACATTCCTATTTCTTCCCTATGGCAGTCCACACAAGGCAGCACAGATATATCTGAAATCTTCACTAACACATCCCTGTGTTCCCTTAGTATGTTCATAAGCCTATCAATTACTGGCAGTTAAGGCACCTAGGATCAGCTTTCTCATAAGTTATAAAATTATGGATGCAATCAGGTACATTTTGACCTTTAGGCCACAAGTGTATTTCTACCAACACATTTTGATGTCTCAGAAAAAAAGAAAAAACATCTTAGTATGGCTGTAAAGTAACCCGCCTGTTAAACAAAATATGAATGCTCCATGCGTGTTCGGCTCAGGCTGCAGCTCTCCAGACACACTGCAAGTTCACTGATGCTCACAGCATTGCTGTGAGTTAGGTGTTGACTGAGGGCTTCAGGATAGGAACGCTGGTAATTTGCTTGGAGCCACACACCGTACCGCTTATGTGTAGCATGGCTGGGCTGGAAACAGGATCCAGAGTTACTGAGTCCCCACTGCCACTTCCATTTTCAGGCTCAGGCTCTGCTTGCTTCCAAATGGAAGCAACTGCAAAGCAACACATTTGAAAATCCAACAGAGAAGGAGGGATTTTATGATGTTTCAAGATAATTACTGAGAATCTCATTACGGACACTATGGAAATATTTACGAACAATAATTATTATTAAAGTTAAACACATCGTGGGCCATTTCACTTTACAGCTTTGGACATTTTATTGTGTTTTTAATAGCATGTCTTTCTCTTTAGCTCTGGCACTCGAGCACATAGAATTAACTCTTCTGAGTAATACCTAATGTTATAATGTGAGATTTACTGTCAGTGGAGTAGTAATTGGAACAGACACATGTGCAAGTGCATGGAATTAGCAAGACCACAATCTTGGGGAGTCCTCAGTTTTTATTTTAATAGAAGCTGACATAGCATTGTCTAGGTGGTGATTTATCTTTTTCTTGGGGCATGATTGAAAGAAGGTACTGTTGATAACATTCATGTACACTTTTGTCTCTCTCTCTCTCTTTTTTTTTTCCAAGTAGAAGAGAGAACATTCCTACAAGGTCGACAGTATTACAGCTCTTCATGGCCAAAGTAGCTACATTATTTGTATCAGTAATGTATGATGCAAAGCTGAAATAAGTTTTTATCCAAATTTGTAACGAACAATTTGGTTCTTGTTTGTGGTTATCTCAAGCTGACTGTCCAAATCTTAAGAAACAATGAAGGACAGCGGGTCAATCCATGTTACATTTTTTCAGGAAAAGAAACAGAGAAGTCTTCTGTCTCTCTGTGTTGGATGCTTTGTGATTCTGCTGCATAGTCTCTAGCAATATCAAACATGGCCCCCTTTCTTTTCCCTTGCAGATGAACTTTCCATTTACTCATCCTTCCAGGAAGGATTATCCTTTTAATCAGGGAGCGCCTGCCAAAACAAAGACAGACATTAACCACAACCTTTTTAGAGATGTGCGAAATAGGAAGCCTTCCTTCCCCTAGTTTTCTTTGTCAAGACTTTTGTAGCTTTGAGCTTTTTGGTATACCCCTCAGTTATAAAGATGCATTATTCACAAGTCACTCACAAGCTGTAAGCTTAAGATGGTAGAAGGGTTAATGATAAATTGTTAACTATAATAAATAAAGTTTGGAGGTATGGTATATGCACAGCATAGAGCAGTGTTACCTGCATGTTTTATTTTTAATGTCCAACTCATCAAGGACACAAAAAATACTGAAAATTTCAGAATAGAGGGAGAGATGGCATACCCATCCACGACAAGGGTGCTTTTAGGGCATGCAAAAAAGATTTTCTCTGTCATGAGAAAGCATAGCAACAAATATCAACAAATGTAGAAACACGGTGGATGTGAACTGTCAAGTACCCATACTGGCTCATTAGATGTCCTGCTGCAGGAAAAAGAAATGATAAGCATCATCCTGCAGTCTTGAAGAAAAATGTAGAGGTATGTTGGCCAATGCTGAACTAAGTATTGGGTAAGGGGTAAAAGGCTCCCTTCCCTAGAAACCATGGACTACAAAGCAAATAAAAAGACAGATCCACAAAAAAAAAAAAAAAAAAAAAAAAAGCTATGCACTTTCCCAAGGAGGACTTTAGTTCATGATGCAAGGAAGGTTAGTTGTATGTATGCACAGAGGTGTGCAAAGAAATATTCTCTTTCTGAAAACCATCCATTAAATGAACTGAGCAAAGAAATGACTAAGGGTGGCATCAGTACTACTAGAAATAGAACTTCATTTAAAAAGACTAATAGCACTGAAAGCTAAAGCTCCATGTTTTTCAGCAGAGGTGTTCATGAACAAGGTTACATTTTTGCTACTCATTCACCAGGAGCTGATTTTTCCTTCTGCACCTTCAAAGCTGCCCCTGGTTTCACCAATAAACAAGTAATTAGAAAAGTCACCTCAAGTGTATCGGTATTATCTGTACTCTTTAGACCATTTCAAAAATACTGAGGAAGCAAATGCTTTCCAAGTCCATATAGAAATCCTTATGAAGATTAGACAAGGCTTCAGAAAGAAGATTATGGCTTTAGACAGTATTTTCAATCATATTTTCCTAAACAGTATTTGTTCCAGTGGTCCAGTGGTCCCTTTTATTATACGATATAAATTCTGTTGTTATTGTTATTGTTGTTGTTGTTGTTGTTTTTTTTGTCTTTGTTTTGTTTTGTCCTGGATACTTCTGGTGCTGTATTTTCAAAAGCACTTCGGGATGCAAATAACCTATAAAATCATTAAAATTATTTATTCTTTACAATAACCCAATCTGAAAATCATAGACAAGAAAATCATATAGATGATTCAGTGATTTGGGTATGTGGAAATATTTTTAACATTTAACTTTTTGTAACAAATTGCTTGAGCATAGAACTGTGACATGTCTTCTGCAGACATTTTTAATGGTATTTTTGGGAGGGAGTTACTTTTATTAATTCCCAGCATATCCAGTCCCAAATATATGAGTCAAGAGCTCCGTGACTTCCAGTTTATATAATTAATCCCTCTATTTTTCATTTTATTCCATATAATTTAATAAGGTTATTCTAGGTTTAAAATCATTGCCAAAAATATATATGCATATTTTATCCAACTGTTTTTTTTTTCCTGGGCCACTGGTAATCAATAAGAGCTTAGAACTTAGAAAAGATAAAGAATACACGGAAAGACAATCAGTTTAATTAGATTTGTCCTTCCAAACAGTCATAGGTAAAGTCCATTCATTCAAATCTGATCTAATCATGTGCAGAAGTGGCGTGAAATTGAATGAAATCAAGCTGTTCATATCCCAGAAGATGTTTGTACCAAGATACAAAAATCCTTAAGGATATCAATTAGTCAGATAGTCTTCTGATGAGTCAAGGATAAGTTTCTCACTCAGTCATATTGCTTCTGATTTATATATTTAGCATAGTGACTGGTAATGGAAGTCTGTTCTGTGAGACTCATAACTTCTTATTAAATTTCATGTTATAAAAGGTCTTTTGCAGACAAGAGGTATCTTATATTTCTTTTTTTGGCAATCTTTTGTGGCTTGTATGTAGCCACTAGTAATTAGTTTATTAGGAAAGTAAAATGCTGGGAGGGAGTTCAAGAGACATATCTGGTATTATAAAGTCATAAACAGTCTGGAGAGGGTCACTTGCTAAATGAAGAGTTAAACCCGGAGCAAGATTATTGGGTAGATATATCCATGCAGTTTCTGAAATGCAATAGTAAAGTGTCCATCAATCAACAGTGCCTGGATCAGGCAGAATAGAGAATTCTGGGCATATCCATGGAAAATTGTCTATACTCACTGTTAGCTTCTTCACTGAGGTTTAGTTAAGCTTCTAGTGAATTATACTATTTATTTTTCCTAATATGGATTTTTTTTCAGTTGCAGGTTTCTAAAAACAGAACAAGTGCCTTTGATCACATTTTCCTAATCAAAAGCAAGAATAGAGATCTCAAAAACTCTTTTTTGTCACAAATAAGATTGTCTTGCATTACAGTTTTTCCGAGGCCATTACTAAGTCTTTGCATGTGAAGATACAAATGTCCTGCATCTTTGTTGTTTTGTCTTCATTGACAGCATTAGCAAAATCACCCTTCTTAAAGGCCTTGCAATATTAAAAAATCTGGTAGGTCTGTCATGTGATTCCCTCAGAGTCATTTGTCTACAGCAAAAAACAGACAGTTGTAAAGTTCCTGCTCTCATGAGCAGGAAAAAAAAAAATCTAAAGATTCACACTCCACTGCAAAATTCACACTGGAATGTGTGCATGGATAATTAATATCCTGGGAGGGATGGTTAAAGAAGAAGGGGCAAGCCAATGCTTAGTATGATTCTTGTGGTACCCCATTACAGAGGCAGAAGCTACAGGAGGGTCCCAGCGGGTAATTTTGTGATGGGGGAAGGCAGGAAAAATGTGGGGATGTTTAATATTTGAGCATTAAGAGCTGTTCATGCTAAGAGGGTTCTTCAGCAGCACTCTAGGACTGAGACTTGCAGGGTGGATAAAAAGAGAAAAACAGGAAAATATGCTAAAAAGTGAAAAGTGTAACTTGCACACTAATTGTAGCGCAAATAGAAACAAATCACAGAAATATAGATATTAAAATAGATAAAGGAACACTAGTCAGTGTAAGGTCCAAGAGAAAGAGGAAAGAAACTACAGTTGTAGCAAGCAGTGTGCGTAATGATAAGATGGTGTTTGAGAAACAGGAAAAGAACAATCAACAATGAGTGACAAATTTGTAGGCCACAGGGTTTGCCCAGAGGTAGCAGAATCCTCGTTCTTGGAGACTGCGAACACCTACAGGTTTGGTGCTGACCTGCTTCAAGAGGAAAGCTGGGCCAGTTGGTCCCAAGATACCTCGCAGACAGTACTGATGTGATTTTGTGCAACTAAGCTAGAGCTTAGTTGCCAGTTTACTAAAGATAATTTGCCTAACTTATCTGAAAATGCATCAAAGACTGTTTAATATGCTCATTAAGCAACCATAATGATAGAGGTATCTGTATAGGAGTTGGGATTTGCAATTTTGCAAAGGTAGAGGGATCTTCAAGACCTCCGAAAACTTATTGCACATTTTTACCTAAAAAAAAAAAAAAAAAAAAAGATAGTACCGCTGACATTTTAAGATTTTGACATTTTAAGATTTGAAAAATGAATAATTTTTCAGATCAAAGATACCTTCTCACAAGTATTTGTTCAAACAAATAGAAATTATGTTTCTTGGGATTTTTCTAATAGGCTGAAGCAAAAGTGTTTCAAATTCTAAAGGAGAAGTTTGGCAAGCTACCTGGGGAAAAAAAAGCATCTGTGAATTTCTGTGGCAAAAACAGAGTATATATTGTATATATCCTATAGTCAATCCTATAGTGTATCCCATAGTCAAGTGATTAAAATCTCGTAAACAAGTTATCTCCAATGTTGGAGCTGGAAACAAAAGGCCCATAGAAGACTCTTAAAATATGAGACACCAGGCAGGAGAGGGCCTGTCAACACCCTCTCCCAGCACAGGATGAAATGTGTCCCTGATTCTCACCTCAGTTTCTGAACTCCAATCTTTAAAATTTCAAAGAATCTTTCAGGAAGGTCAAGTCTCAATCTCTGATGTCATTTTGGTCCTATTTTGTGCACTGACAAAGCCAAGAAAATCAGAGTCTTTTTTATGAGCTATAATCCCCAAGATTAGCCTTTCCTCTATAACATATGGATGTTTTGACCATAAGGTACAACTGGATGGATTGTGTTTGTTCATTGTCTTGACTCATTAAGCTAGATGGGATGCTGCATTTGTTTTCCCACTTACAAGCATGCTTGACCTCATTGATATGATCCTCCTTACAATGCTCAGGATCTCAGACTGCAAAACCAGGTGAAAATATATACATTTATTTTCATTTGAGCAAATAATGGCATTCAACAAAGTCTTAACAGTCCCAACAGAGGACTTTGGAGGTAATGATAACAAAAGCGGTAAATCTAGAATGATGATATTTGCAAAATAGTAGCGATAAATTCTGTTCATCATTGTACTGTACAATTATCTCTCAAGATTTCTTTGGAGACCCTTGCCCTAAGATCCTTCTTGTTTAAAGTATAAACCAATGCTGGGCATCTTATGCTGAAAAAAATAAAATAAAAAAGGTCATTAGAAATGAATAGTGAATATTATTTGTGACAAGAAGGATAGTTCGAAAAGTATTTAATATATTGAAGGACTTTTTCAGTGCTGTTGGCATCAGATTGTTTCTGGCATTTGCAGATGTAGAATTGCATGATATCTTGAAGGAATGGTATTTCTCAAAGAACAGCAGAGTTTACTAGGAACCAGAAATAGTGAGGGGGGATTTTTTTCTTAAACTCAAGAAGACTTTCAGGCTTTTTATCTATTCTGTTGAAAACGGAACACTCGTGCCATCTAATCACGACTTCCTCAGATTCTGAAAGACCAATAAAAGAGGCACATTGATACCCAGTGAATAGAAATTCAGTATTGCATTTTGGATTCGATCTGTTCTGTGCGTTCTTTATATTCAACCCATAATATTCAAAGATTGTTTTCATGAACCTAGCATATTCAGCCTGAGCCATCTGATTTCTTTTTGCTCTGTAGATCAGTGTGAATAATTTTTATCTCCTATTTGAGTACTGAGTATCAAGCCATCTAGTTTAAAAAATACTTTAAACTGATGCCTACCATATGTATTAGTTATATACAAACAGATATAATACTTCTATTTCTATCAGTTGCTAAAAGATTTTTGAGTACTGCTATCAGCTGAGATCACTTTGAATAAAGTCATGAATATCTGGTATCAAAAGTAGAGCTTCTTTTTATGAAGGATAAACTTTCTGAGGCTAATAGCAGACAGCTAGGTGGCTTGGGCTAAATTTTTTGTTAGATCTCACCTCTGGAGACCTTCTGTGGAATCTTGCTTTAAAGTCATAAGTGAAAATCAGTTTAGTGAGTTCATACTTGTTTCTTGTAGATATTTGTCTAGGTAACAATGTCACCACACAATTTAGTGTGTTTATCAGTCTCAAAGTAAAAGCAACTAGAAAAGGTAGAATATTTTTCTAGGCAAAATATAATTTAGGTTGCAGTTTAAACTACAGTACAAATTCATGAACAAAAGAGCTACATTTTACTCCTTCCACACTATGGACTTATATCATTAGATGAACTTGAGTCACAGCAGCCTTGTGCCTCAGTATGTCAAATTTCGAGGAGATTGGAGAAACAAACATAGGATTATAAAAACCTATGGCAATCTTAATTTGAAGATCTATCTGCAAAGATCTGGTTCCTAACTATTTAGGGAAGTCATGGGAACCTGTCTACCTTCTGCACTCAATCCTGCATCCTCCTTCAGCATCTACAGTCTCTGGACAAGGGATGTTAGAGGGTACGTCCTTGATGATGTGATGTACGCTGCAGTCTGGAATAGTAAATATGGATGGTTTAAATATGGGTAACATCAACTAGTATCTTATACCACAGCATCATTTCTCTTTGCATCACAGATCCAGGGTGCCTGCAGAGGTGTTCAAACCGGCTAATAAGAAAAATTCAGAAGGTGAATTAGAGCAATCATGGCAATCATCCGCACTACAATTTCCTACTTCACTACTTGTCTCTGTTTTGAATTATTCTTTCTTTCTCCAATGCAAATCTATAAAGGGAACCAGCCTGGCTCTGAGCAGCATGAACACAGGCCATTGGCCTTAGGCACAGTATTTAGCAGCATAGACATAACCTGTAAGACCATGGACAACTTTTGATTTATCCTGGGCAACTTGACTCTTGTTTATTACTGGAATTAAGAAGCTGTCACAGGAACGTAATCCCTGTCCAGGTTTTCACCAGGTCAGTTAACAGGCCCAACTTCATGCAGTTCCTGTTGGTTTTGACAGAAATTTCCCAGTATAAGAGAGATTCCCTTCTTTAGATCCGGTGTATTGCTTATGCTCTGTTATTAGATACTGTTCTAGTAGTTAAAGCTCTTTCTGCAGCAGGTTTTTGTTTGTTTGATTGATAGTTTTTGTAAGAGTTTTAACAAAAAAAAAAAAAAAAAAAATGCTTGCATTCCAAGCTCTGCCTCCATGAAGATCAGCTGCTCCTTCATGTTTGACCAGACATCTGGTTCAAGGCTTTTTACCTAGCAAGTTTCCAATAGGTACCTAAAAATAGACATAAACATACATAGCTCTTGCATGTGTTCTGTGCCTGTACTGTGTATTACCTCCCAAATGATGCCTGTTTAATCCAGTAATAGTTGGGGTGGACCCAAACCCTACCAATAAGCAGTGTAGCAGTTGAATAATATGGGAAAATATGGGAGAGCATTTGAACCTGTGTTCTGATGTTAGATGGCTTAGACAAGAAAAAAATCTTAACAATATTCAAAATGGATTAAAAACACAGGCAATTGCAGCATTTAGTCTTTAATCCTTAGCATCCGTCTGGCTATCGCCGCCCACAAAGACCAGCCATATCCTGCCATCAAGCTGTCCACAAGCTCTTTTTACCAGAGAAAGAAAGATACATGATCAGATATATTTTCCTAAGATGCTGCACAATTCAGGGCCGTCTAATTGCATTATAGCACAGGTCCTGGCTGTAAGCAATGAACCTGGCAAGACAGGGTTCTGGGCTAACTATCCTAATGGGCCATTTCAGTTGTTTGTTTTCAATAAAAAAACCTTCTGCATTATATACCAAGATTTAGAGCCCTCAAAGCAAGTTGATAAGCTAGGTATATTTGTAGTCTGCCCTAGCAGCAGTAGACTTACTTAAGACAGCTTAATTTGAAAAATAAGTGAAATATTTGCATAGTTCCATTCAAAAAAGCAACTTGCATTTTCACATATTCCAATCCACATGTCAGAAGATGTGACTGAGATAAATGCTGTGCATGGAAAAAGCAGGAAAAGACGGTATTTAAATAAAATGTGATTCACCATTTCCAGGTACCGTTATACTGTTAGCCTGGCCTTTGTTTCTGTCCTAGATGCTTAAGTGAACATCACTCTGCAAGCTGGTGCATACACAATCTATACAATTTGGAAGTGCCAATAGTGATCAACTGGGAGACTCCATATTGCCCTGGCCTGCGATGCTATTAGGCAGATTTATTTTATTTTATTTTATTTTATTTTATTTTATTTTATTTTATTTTATTTTATTTTATTATTTTTTTGCACAGATGAGAAGCTGCTGCGGAGTGTCCCTTCCCCTCGCCATCACCGCGGCGCCATCCTTGAGGAGCAGAGAAGGGTTGCGTTGCTCTCGCATAGGGATATGCGCGGTGCCACAAAACCTGCTCTAGCTGCCTCCAAAGAGATTGTTCAAAGCAGAAGAAGTTGCAAAGCGGTGTTTATTTCCTTGGAAGAGTCAATTAGCCAAAGCGAAATGTGCTCGTTTACAGCTTGGTGGGTGCCTCCGTAGCCCAGATTGCCTCCGAAATCGGAGTCCCTGGGCGAGCAGGATGGAGCCGCTTCCCCGCTCCCCAGCAGGAAGATTTTTAACGACAGACTGGTGCTCCTTCACCTTCGCTGTTTTGGAAGGGCTCCTTCAAGCGCCCTCCTCGGATCTATTTCTTTCCTGCTGTTGCATGAGGCAGATGTTTCCATTTTTCTGCCTTCCTCTGCCAGCCCAGCATGTAGATGCGAAGTGGGCACGCAGTTTAGCAGTGAATGCGGCTATGCCGGATAAACCATCTACGTTTTTCGATTTGCTTCATCCAAAAGCTTTTCCCTCCTACGGTTTTAGCTGGTTTACGTGATGCTCATTAGCGGGCACTAGAGAGCAAGCTCTCTGATAAATAGCGCGGAGGGGAGCCGGAGAGGCATTAGAGATGGGCTTCTCTCCCTTAAATTATCTGTCAACTCTTTCAGATTAAATGGCTGATACCGACTGCCTCGGAGTGTTTTCCTTTTAAAAAGTTGGAGTAAACGAAAATACTGGTGCTGGAAATGGTGGAAGAACGAGGGGATGCGAGAAGCCGTAGTCGGATGAGCGCTCTGCTCTCCTGCCTGTCCTTGTCTGGCCCCCTCGCAGAGCTGCCCGGGCTGTAACACCCGCAGACACCAGCCCGGAGAGCGGGGGCGCCCCGGAGCGGGTCCCGGGCCGCCCCAAGCCCGGCCAGGAGCGGGGCCGCACCCGGGCCCGGCCAGCGCGGCCCGCACAGGCGGCCGGGGCGCCCCGGCCCAGCCCTGCGGTGGGGGATTCGTGCCCCGCAGCGGGGCTAGTGG
>JAWLRI010000344.1:1784226-1822106 GCA_034781795.1 Crypturellus tataupa | reverse complement strand
CCGGGGGCTGCGCGCGTCTCCGCGCCTCTCCCGGCCCGGCCCGGCCCGGCCCGGCGGTGCGCGGGGGCTGCGGCAAGTTCTGGTCCCCCCAGGTCTCTCGTGCGGCTGCGGAGGGTGCGTGCACCCCCCGGCCCCGCGCCCGGCGCGCTTGCACGGCAGGAGCGAGCGGGGAACCGCTGACGCGCACACAGGAGTAAGGAAATGTAAACAAAGCGTGCGAAGACGGGCGACGGAGGGTCCCCGAGGCTTTGCTGGACAGGCCTGTGGACTTGCCGCCGTGCTCTCCACGTTTGTGAGCGCCGCAAGGCTCCTCGGCCGAGCCGGCCAGGCTCCGCTGGCCTGGGAGGAACGTCAGGCGGTCAGAGCCCGGGGAAGCCCCTGCGGTGGCAGCGCGGTCCCCGGGCAGGACGGTTTCCCTGAAGCACATAAACCGAACACGAGCTGATGGCTGGAGGGAAGCGTTCTCGCTCTACAACGCCCAGCCTGCAGCCATTCCTCGTTGAACACGACTGCGCGGTGAAAAGGCTCACAGAAGCCTCCCAGAAGTCGCACAGCACTGATTAAAAGCTGCAAGATGACGCTTCACCTATATATTTCTACAGTAATAGACATTAGTATGCCCAAAGACAGCATGAAAATCCATGGGCGGAGAGAATCCTGTGTAAAGTGTAACATTTTAAGGGGTGATCCTCTAAGCACTGTTTGTGTCCTTCCCCCTAGCAAACAGAAACATAGGTTTGGTTGCAAAGGCAGGAACACTTGAGATCCTGCCTGGTGCAAGACAAAACCCCTCTACAAATACTATCTTTACAAACTTTTTTTTTTTTTCTTCCCAGTATAGGAAAGTACCAGAAACAATGTGTTGCAACATATCCACACCTTCCCTCCTTTATCCTAACTGAAAATGCATCATGAAAAGAATAAGAGAGTAGTATCAGAGTAATGTCACTAACTGTACACCATGCAAAATTTCCTGAACTTCAGGACGTTAAGAAATGCGTATGAAGGGTGAGTCATCATCGTTGCTGCTTTGCAAAAAGCAATGGTAAAGTGCTTTAAAAAAATGGAGGAACAAAGGAAATCATTGAAGTAAATGAAATTATTAGTGCATTGTAATTTGTTTCCTAAAAACACAGACAGACATTTGGGACAATGGAAAGAGAAACCGCTGGTTGTCTCTTGCTAGGCAGAGCTCGATTACTTCTATCAATCTCTTTTTAGCTATAAATTATATTCATTTTATTATTAACAATAACATTACCTTATATGTTATGTCCTACCCTACTTCAAAGGATCTCAGGTCCTTATTAATGGATAAGCAGGACATAAAACATAACTGTATTTGCTATCTAGATATCTAGAGATCTTAAAGCACACGAAGCTTCACAGTTTGGCTGCAATCCCAGGACAAGTATTATTTATTTACTTTTTACACGGAAAAGGGGATGCTGTGAAATGAAGTATACTTTGAAATGGAAACTAACATGCTTTAGCTTCCAAATATCTTTGAGAGTTTTGGCTCAGCTCGAAGGTTAGGGTGTTTCAAACCTGCGAAGTGGAAGAGAAGAGAAAATCAGAAAATCAGGGGTCGTAACCAGGCAGGGTATAGTCTGCCAGCACAGCCTCCATGGGAACACAGCCCCCGGAGGCACTGGCAACTGCAAAGGCCTGGAGACTGCCAGGGCTCCTCTCCGTTTGCTTATTTATTTATTTCTAAACAAAGTCCACCTTCTTCCTGATACAGTAGTTTGGTGGATACTGTTGATATGAAATCCTAAGTTTCCTCCTTCCACATGGATTTTATGAAAAGAGGAACTGTAACTCTTTGACCTAATTAATTTTTTTTCTTCTTCTTCTTTATCAATAATTACAATCCTCCATAATGCAATGAGATTTTTGTCAGCTTGTGTCAACATCTCTTTCTTCTACAGAGTTGTGCGTGTGTGTAGCCAATATCCCTACAACGAGTGCAGGGTCAAGTGACAAATTACACTTGGCACATATTTGCCTGTTTAACTTGCATCACTCATCTTTAAACTAAGTTGTTGACTTAGAAAAGTGAGATAAAAGCTTCTTCTTTTCTCCAAATATGGAATTCCTTCTACTACAATCATAGAGGCCTCATGTCGACACAAATATATCCCAGAAAATTTCAGGTGGAAATGGTTCTTCTTTGGAAACAGTCAACCATTCACTTAACTTTTTCTTTATGAAGTAGACAATTCACTTCTTATTTTTTTCTATATGAAGTCTATATGAAGCCAAGCAGGCAATTTATGTTTTTATCAGAAGCTTATGCCTAAGAATTTTTCAGAACTTGACCCTTTTGTAAGAGAAAGCTCTTACAGACTTGCGGCTTGTGACATAATTAAAGGTCTCATTTGCCTGGGTCTCTGTCTCATATGAGCTGAATTCAAAATATTTTTTTTCTCTGGTAGGAAAAATCCAGCTTTTGTCCATTTCACAAGACTACCAGGAATGTATAACCTCCAGTCTCATTGCCATTTTATTGTAGACTGTCCTCTGAGCTACAAATTTAGGGAGTGCTCACTAACATACAACCCAAACAGTGTCATTGCCCTATTTACTCAAGAAGTCAGGCAAAAAATCTCTTAAAAATTTCACAAATATTTTTTTCCAAGGTATTAGGTGCAACATTTGCTGAACTCTACCTACAAAATGTTGACCTTTCTATATACAGATGAAATAGTCACACTAGACCAAAGATCATAAAATTTTTACACCTATTGGTGTAAATGGCAGATACGTAAAATATAGGAAACAAGAACTTCTGCCAATATCTTCAAGGTTGGATACCAAAAGAAGTTAGCTGTCTGTGTATCATACATGCATCTAGAATGCAGGCATCTAAATACAAATTGACTCATATTCTGAGGTGTTTATCTGTCCCTGTTATGCTTCTTATTATGGTCTTATTGTCAAGTTTTCTCCTCAGTGCCTTTCTCCACCAAGAAAAAAGCTGAATATTTTATTACAATTTCCTTTTTAAATTTTGAATGTTTTCTTTGTGAACAGAGACTCTTTTCTCTGCCATACACAGGCGCCTGAAAGCCTCCCAACCCTTCAGAAGGCTGCTACAACAGAAGCCCGGGCAGCGAGCTGAGCAACAAAGATTAGCAGCGATGTGTCCCCGTTGGCTTTCTGCAGAGGCTCCTCCTGCCAGTGGTCAGTTATTATAAAGGAAGAACAAAGTGCCGAAGCTGCCTGCAGTTCCTTTCAAACGCGCTGTTACCCAGGCACACAGGCCAGCAGCCAGAAGCCAGCAGGCAAAATTTGACAGCCACGCTTGAAAATGCTGGTAACAGCTATCAATAGATCCATAACTCTTGGCTCTCCAGATATGGGGTCATCTTTCAATACTACCCCACTGTCATATACAACATTTGTCTTGTCCCACATTCAACTAATTGTGTCAATCTATGGGGCGACTCTATAATACACATATACAATAGCACAATGAAAGCAATAATCTCCTACCCAGTTTCTTTATTTATTTAAGTGCTATTACAAAGTTTCCTGCCGCAAAGAGAAGCTGGGAGGGTGAAACCTATTCCAGCCATGAAACAGCTATCCAGATGAAAGAAAGAATGTGGCGGCTTAAATTAATTACATGTTTCTGTGAGTTTTTTTTTCTTCTTCTTCTTTCCGACAACACTAGTAAATGCTATGGGGGTTGGTATGTGGCAACACTAATATATCAAAACGTAAAGCAGAAAAAGAAGCAGAAGTCCTAATAAACATCAGTTCATGATTTCCATGTAATTACTTTTCCTCTTGATATTTTTAAAGGAAATTTTCTCAATTTATATTTATGATGAGTAAAATGCAAATGCAATACATATATAAAATTGCTCAGAGACTTTTCAGTTAATGATTTGGTGGCCTTAGTTTCTGAAGTCCTAACATCATTAGTATCTTTAACATAAATAACTTCCATAGTAGACAAATGACTCCTTCCTAGTTCAAAATTCTGTTCAGAGTATTACAATAAAATACTAGGTATTGCTGTTCTCAGCATCATTGTATTAATTGCACAGATGACTGCATTTGGCTAATGTTCATAAGCCTCCTAATCAATCAGAGTTCATTTGTGGTCTACCATCACCCCAACGCAGCACCAACTGTGCTTTGCAAGTACTCACACCTCCAGGGTGTAGATAAAAGTGGCCCTTTCAAGTGTCTACTGCAAGGAATGGGTTTCCTTTGTGTGACCCAAATGGACCAGAAGACATGGACCAGATAGTCAGGCCATCATACTCTCTTCTCGGGAGTTTATTCCAATGACTGCTAGTCCAGGGCTATATCCCAAGTCAGGCAGGCAATCTAAGACCTTTCAGCAGTCTGTATTTTCATTCTGTCACAAACACTGCACAGTCTCCAAACAACCTGGCTATAACTGGGGATATGAATACAGACTGAAAAGCCAGATAGGGATAATTTCCTTGTTGTAGAGAGATTTCCAGATTAAACGGTAAAACAAAGAATGCATCAAGAAGTTCAATACAACACAAAAGCTCTCAATTACTCCATGGTGGACCGATGTTGCTATACATTTGACCAACATCATGACAGATGCCCTTTGAGAATCTGGTAAAAAAATGACTAGAAACAATCCTTTCAGCCTGATAGAAAAGGAAAGTTCCTAATTATTTTATAGGGAAGATATGGAGGAAAATGCTGGAATGGGTAAAAGTAGCAAAAGCTTATCTTTAATAAGGCATCACTGTGGCAACCTACAATACATGAGGAGGGAAGAGAAGAATTAACATGTGAAAATGTGTCTTCTGCATGTCCTATAGCAAAAAAGCAAGGGGATTGTCCCACCAAAACCACTCTCACAGTCAGTCTTTGACCAAGGTCTCTACCAAGTACTTGGTGCACAAGGACATCATGGATCTGGCCTTATGGCAGAGACCCTTCTCCAGGTGGGCTAGATGGGCTTCTGGCAACATCAGAGGAGGCACCCGAGGACAGCCACTGGCTCTGCAGAGTGGTCTATGTGGACACGTGTATGTGTGTGCATTTGTTAAAATGAGCTCTGATGCTTTTTTGTAATGTTGTGAAAGGTTTTCAAAATTCTATCTCACAAAAATAAAAAGTCAGAGTCCAAAACTCACCTACCTGTAAAAGTTTGGCTACAGGAGATGTGCTCACCCTGTGAGCCTCTCCTCAGCACTTAATAACCTGACTGCATAATGAAAGAGATAATTTATGTGAACAAGACAAAAAAAGAAAGGGCAATCCTGACCTCTATTCTGTTACAGCTCTCATCCTCTAAAGGTTTTAACAAAGTTTTCCATGGCAAGTTTGTCAGACACAGTTGAAGATGGGATCAGAACTATTGTGCTAAAATAAATTAGACTTAAGTTAAAGGACATCTATATGAAGAGGCACAAACGGTGGCTTAAAAACTTTAATAAAGTCAAACTTTTATATGGAGACGTGGGACTATTTGCAGTTCAATGTATGTTAAAAAAGAGGCTACAACTCACTATATTTCAGGCAAAATTCTTCACCTGCCCTTCCTCTTGGGGGAGATCTTAGAAGAACCAGTTCCAGGATGAAAAAAAATTAATACTGCTCTCAGTCAAAGAAGAAAAAGGATTTTGGTAGCACACTGGTCTGATTCACTCTAGCAATTTCTATCCTTAAACGTCTTTATGTCTAAGAGTCTTGTCTTCCTGATGAGATAAACTAAGGAGACAATTTTATATCACATTTATCATCTGTAAAATCTTTCTTACAGAGAATATTTCTGATGTTAAACAACACCAAAGTTGCAATATCTGTATGCTAGTAACAGGGTTAAACTACTAAAAAGTAATCAGTACATCAGTTAGCTCCTGGTGCTAATTTGGGTAAAAAAAGCCCTGACAGTGAAGGAGTAAGAGTTGTAGGATGGGACCCATCAGGATGAGACTCATCAGGGACGCTCTTTCCTTCCTTTTCCTTTTCCTTTTCCTTTTCCTTTTCCTTTTCCTTTTCCTTTTCCTTTTCCTTTTCCTTTTCCTTTTCCTTCTCCTTTTCCTTTTCCTTTTCTTTTTTTTTTCTTTTTCCATGCTGGTGCTTACTGCTACAGTCAGCACAAGGAGGAGGTGGGAAGTGTGCTGGACGTGAGCGTGGCAGCAATGGAGACAGACTGTTTGTTACACAATGCAATTTAAAGTAAATAACAAGTGGAGATGTCTCACACAGGGCCAGACCATACAGGAATTGCATATGCACAGGCAGAACTTCTAATTGCAGTGAGTAAAACGAACAGGCTCTGAGTCACAGGCAAGCTGTTTTCTGTACATGAGTCTTTTCAAAAAGTAAATGCATCTCATAACAGACCATCCTGAGGAAATAACCTTTCCCTATATACGTAGCAATTCTCTACATAAGTGCAGTGGTTTGAAATATGTAAGATTTTCAGAAATACTATAATATTTTTTTATCTACACAGTCACTATCTATTCTATATACACAAACATCCGCCTATCCAGAAAATAATTGTGGATAATTCAATGTTCAGATTCGATAATGGATGCTCAAATAAATATGAGAATTCCAAGCAAATTTGTGCAAATGAAAAAAGATTTCCTCTGACATAATGGCATGGTGCAAGGCTGTCTGTAATGAGCTGTAATTTGTCTGGAAGAGCATTTTAAAGGGGTTGATCCATCCACTGGAAGACCAGCAACTGCTCTGAGACTAGAAGCAATGAGCCAGCCTGCCTCGTCTCAGAGGAAATTACACCACAAGCAGGCCAAATTTCTGACAACTTCCATAAATTATTTCAGATTTTCATATTTCAAATTTCATCTGCATTCATCATGTGAGTTTGACTGGGGAAAAATGTCTAGGAGGAGCTCTGCTAGCATTCAGTGCAGCAGTCCCAGGAGCCTGCCCTGGGACTAGATAATTTAATTTAGTTTTGATTAGATTATTCTTGCTGCAGTCTACTGCCAATCTGAAGTATTGTGCCTTCTCTTCTACTTAACCTTCCTGCCCCATGCCTGCTCCAGCCTGCATGCAGCTCTCTGTATTGCAGAATATATTTGAACAATCAAACTTAGGAGTTATTATTTTGCTTTCCATTGTCCATCCTTATAAAAGCACACATCTTTCACTGGGTTCCCTCTTCCCTGAAATCAGATTACTCCTTTTTTTTAAGTTTGTAATATTGTTTACCATTTTCAGTGGAAAGTGCCCTGTAATTTAGGTAGAAAATCTAAAATCATTACTATATCTTTGGATGATGCAACATACCATAAATAAGGATCATTTCTAAAACAGCTATAATCATCACTGGGCAATACACATGAGAATAAGAACAGGTAAATAATGAATTCATCTATCTATTTAACTAAAAATCTATTGTTAGTGAAAGTTATTAATCAAATCTTTAGCTACTGGTCAGTAGAAAAACAAACAAAACAACCTCCCAAACTAGCTCCACAGTGTTTCTCTAGAAGTAATGCATTAGAAATTCAGACTATTAACTCTTAGCAAAAAATTCAATCACATGAACAAAACACATTTATGAAAGAAATGTGGCAGAACAACAAAACATCCTTTATGTGAAATGCATCTGAACGCATGTAATATTATTACTAGTGGTAACAATAGACAATAAATACTTCTTAATGTATGAGCATTATTTTTACCCATTTATAGAATATGACTGAATTTATACACGTTTCTAGAGTGAAATATTTGTAGCTCTCCAAGTTGTAGTCTGGGTTATTAGAAGAACAGATAGGGTAAACAAAGCTAATGCTGTTCTTTAAATAATATCTATCACTTCCCTGTTATTGAGTTATTTCTTTTAACAATATAGGGGGTTTTGATGCTATGTGTCCTAACTGAAGAGTTTAGATTCTTTATTGTTCTCCATTTTGATGAAAAAAATTGAATTGGGGGCTGTTATATTGAGTTTTGTTCAGTAAATATACTGAAATCATATTTTTGTTAGAAACTATCAATAAATCCAGTATAGGAAAAGTAATAAGATACAAATATGAGTGGGACCTTTGCAAAGGAAATATTACAAAGAGAGTGTACCCATAAAATATATTAGGGAATCTCTTTTCTCCCTTGTGTTTGAAGAAAATACAGAAGGAATTACAGGCATCTGTGTTATTTTTTAATACAGATACAGCACAATAACTCGGAGGACTTTAACTGCAAAGTGATAATGTTTGAGAAAATGATCAAGCCTGAACTGCTAACATGTAGATTGTCTTGGCCATTATCTACCAGCTTGATTTATTCCTTAATATTACAGTTTATCAACACAAGGCTTCCCATACATCTAAATAGGCATGGGTACACATATACAATTACTTTGTGTGCATATATATGCATAAATATACATACAGGTCTGCATTTTTTACATGATTCCTGTTGAGCAAAGAAAGAAATCAAAGTGTACAAGAACTGGAGCAGATGAGAGGAAGGGAAAAGCCCAAACCTGCAAATTAGGTGTGGAATGTCCCATAAGGTATAGCTAAAAGTAGAAGCAAAACAGCCATGTGCTTCTTGCCTGTGAGGGTCACCCTGCAGACCTAATCCATTCCATTTTCACATAAGCAACCCCACTGAAAACAACGCCTTGGGTATACAATGCAGTGGGCATGACAGACACAGAACACATTCCCCTAAACGTATGCACTCCTTGCAATTTCTTGAAAAATCTCCAGGGTGGCACAAGGGAGGAATTCTTCTGACCTTTTTTTCTTTTCTTTTTTTTTTTTTTTTTTGTCTACATTTTATTAAAAAACAATTTACATTCGGGAATGGAAGCTGTCTTAGACACCTATTGTTTCCCCTTGTTTCAAGCAACAGCAATGGCTCATTCCTGTTCTTACTGAACTTAACAACCTCAGGCTCCTTCATTGTATAAGCAGGACAGGGCTGCTAAGAATGTGCAAGGGAGCCTTCAGAAATCCATGCCAGATGCAAAGAGCACACGAGGTAGCATCCGGACTCACTTATTCCAGGCACCCTGTGTCAGGCTCCCTGTCCAATGCTTGGCATTCAATTTGTTATTTACATTCTTATATTTTACATCAGGGTTGTTGCCTACACTATATTTCTTGCTTTGTAGCAGATGGAAAGAGTCACTGTTTTCCATGACGCATGTATTCAAAGGTATTACTGACTTCAAAGCTCTAAATATATAAAAAGTAGTAAATTTGCAGCATAATTTGTGCTTCATTTCAAATAGTGATGGGAATAGCATTATTATTTAAAGCACACTAAATTAATCATTTATATAATTCAAAACAGTACTAGAGTAAGTATGCTTAATTAAAATAATTAGGTTCCATTAATTATAAACAATTTGGATTGTATATTATTAATTACGTACAATTATATACAGGTATTAAAATCAACAGACTTTTCATGGTTTTCATATTGTGCATAACATCTGTCATTAACCAGCATCACTATCTAGCACCATCTAAACCAGGTTTGATCAAAACAAACAAAAAAAACAAAACAGGGAAGCGTACCCCAGCCTGTGGAAAGACTGCAGGTAGAGCTGGTCGCCACCTGGCTTATTGGGCCCTGAAGAATAGTGAGGTAAGAAATGCTTTAGGGCAACTTTCTGGTTACCGGGACCATGACATCTAAGAGAGGGAGCAGAGCCTGTTCAGGGGCTCCCAAGTATCAGCCTGCACAGACAGGCAGAGAAGCAGCCAGGGAATCGTGTGAATCCCAGGAAAAGGAGCAGCAGGATAAGAGCTGGGTACAGGTGTCTTAACACCTTATTTGGAACTGCACGTGACTTTAACAGGCCATTTTACTGAACTGAACTGGATCTATCCCAGCACAAATATGCACCATAACATCTATTTCCAAAAAAATCTACTTTAAGCCACGTAGCTAAAAATATACTTTCCAAAGATACACACTCTCAGGACATCTTATACAAGTATTTATTATTGTGAAAATAAACAAAATCTTTTTATTTGAAGGCTTTGTCCTTTATGATAATAATAATGAAGAAAAAAAATAATGGGAAATTGAAATCCTGTATTTTTTTTCTTCTGGGACCAAATAATCTAGATTACTCAGATGTTACAAGGAAACTAGAAACCAGCTCTTTTGGGGCAGCTCAGATTTCCACATTGGATTTTGGACTGGATAGTTAAAGCAGGTCTATAACTGCTTTGTTTTTCTGGTTTCAGAAAAAGACATCCATAAATGATTTCCTAAATTTCCTTCTATTCTTCTGCAAGCAGGTTTCAACCCAAGAGTTGGTTTTACCCTGACCACGTGGCAGCAAGGAAGTCACCCCAGTTTGTAACTGCCTGCACTATTAGTGCTACAAGGCTTCACTGTGCTGGGCAGCTGACTCCCCTTTCTGGAACCAAAAGGGTTCTACATTAGGCTGAAATTGAAGATGGAGCAATTTGTGCTTTCTCCCCAGGAACATTTCACTTATAAACATTTCTGTCAATTTTAAAGCAAAGAATCCTAAAAGGATTCCAAGCTTAGAACATTTCTAGAACTAAACTCAAGGTAAAATTTCAAAGCAAGTTTTGTGGTATTTGGATGACAGGTATTTTTTCATATTTGGACTTCTGGGCTTTCTCAGTGAAACATTGAAACAGACAGGATGCCACGGGAAAGCTCCTTTCTTAGTATCTGTTACCTTCCTGGAAACTGAGACAAGGACATCTAACTCACACACACACAAATTAAAAAAAAAAAAAAAAAAAAAAAAAAAATCTTTACCAATTAGATTTTGGTCAAATTTTGCACACTGAAGAACAACTAATTTCCAGACGTAAATCCAAACTTTACAGTTCTGGATATCTCTTTCTCTCTATAATCCCAGCATACTTCCAAATGAGTGTGTTTAATTTGCCTCTTTATTCTTTCATTTTATTTGAAAGCTAGTGACCTTCCTTGTTGATCTCCTTAGCATGAACACTGAAATACCATTTTGTAATGAGGCAACTGTGTGATGTGTCCAGCACAGAATATTAACTCTTCCAGTACCCAGTTCCAAAATCAGCTCTAAGTGTCTTAAAACCACCAACCAAACGATATATAAACAGCATTATAGCTGTCAGACCAATCCCCCCAAGGTGCATGAGCATTCACTCAGTCAGCAAACACCATACTCTTCATGTTCACCTAGCCTGACTTCATGTTCACCTGGCTTGGAACATGGCCAGTTACTTCAAAGTCGTTTATTTTAATGCTTTTTTGCAATACTTTAATGCACCACTCTATTTCCAGTGGGAAAATGTCAGCGAGTCAAACACTTCCCACAGGAGTAAGATAGATGGGGCTGTGAACATTCAGCTCCATGGGTAGCACCAGGCTGCCTGGGGAGCACCTTGCACTGAGCATGGTGCCCTTGGAATCTTGTACTTCCCATCCCAAGGGAGTCCCCTGTGCTAAGCAACTCCCTTTCTCTTCCATTATACCTACACTTGCAGGAAAATACTTCCTCGCTGAAAATAAAGTGGTGAAGTTGTGTGCATGAAGCTGTGAAGGATGTGTGTCTTAGTGTTTCAGATGCCCTTTTCCTGCCTAGGAAGAAATACTCCTGAAGCTTTCAACAGAGCCGTTGATTCAGGTCACCTCTAAACACTGAATCCCTTAAGAGCATCCTTAACTTTGACCTCGCGTTTAAGTCCCACCTACAGGCTCCCAGGCACGGCGTGGTGGACGCCGTGCTGCTCAGGCTCCGCTCGCCCGCGGAGGGGGCTCCTGTGATTTCCCTGGCGCTCTGTGCCACGGGCCCTGCCGCACAGCTGGAGGCCCGAGCCAGATCTCACAGCATGCCTGACAGCTGCTAGGCAATTAAATTCAATCCTCGAAGATGAACATTGATGCTACATGATTTTATCATAAGGCCACAAAATCTAAAAAAATGTTAGGTTCATTTCGCATAGATAATAAAGGCAATAATGTCACATAATCTGTGTAATTCTCTTTTTTGCACACAGTGGCAGAACCAGGGCTGACTCAAGACTTCCCTGTAAGTACAAGCAAAATTCAATTTTTCAGTCGCAGTAGAGCAGCTCCTTGGCTCCGGCCTTCTTGAATGACTCAGTGCACTGAGGATGAACAAATCCCTCTTGCCCCCTCTCTATTCACCCATCCCACTCTCTGCTGCCTTCGCTCCTACACTCTTCCCAGCATCGAGCATCAGCATCCAGATGGTGCTAGGTAGGGGATGCAGCATGTGGAGGACAAAAAACACGTCATCCTCGGCTGAGGAGCCAACTCCAAGGTAGTCTCCTTCGTCCTCAGCAGCACAAGCTGCCCTGCTGCTTGCGTGCAGGCCGCGTGGCCAGGCACTGAGCCACCACCATTGCTCTGCACAACTTTCTGGGCAGGGGCTTTGCAAGATCCCCTCCGACTCCTGCCTGTACTTTGCTTTAGCTCAGGTCACATCCTGAGTTCAGCTGGCCTCTCTTTCTTGCAAGAGTAAGAACTGCCAATTTTGTAGCAGATGCTTCTGATGCTGCAACTCTCAGATAGCTTCCTGTTAAATATATATGATGGCATTTTGTATCTCTTGTCATCAAGCTGTAATTAGCAGCAGGCAGGGGCTGCTAGCTCAGGGGCATCTTTTAGCTCCCTGATGCAGAGATAGCTGCCAGCTGGCTCAACCCTAGGACAAGGAAGCAGGTGGCCTTTTCCCTGGCTCGCAGCTCTGCTTGTTGCTGTAGGAAGGAGAGGTGAGGGGTGACTCACCTCCTCCTGGGAGGCTCCTTGCATGGACAGCACCAGGAGGGTAGGCAGAGCACGGCTCAGTGAGACGCTGCAATTACCCTGTCTGGGCTGTGTTGTTTCCTACAAGAAGCTGGTCCTTGCAGCAGACACAGAGCATAGGTTTTGTCTTCCATCAGTTTAGTGAAATGAGGTTATTTTAAGCCTGTGACAGTGTTTCTGGATTTGATTCAGTGAAATTTATGATAAAATATGAAAAATTAAATGACTGCTTATATTCTCTCTCCTGAGGTGAAAATACTGCAAGAGAATATACTGCATCCATCCCTCCTTCTTAAATCCAGTCCTTTTTCTTGTACAAGGACCACAAAAAAACGCTTACTGAGTAGGACTGTACATGGATCTCCATTGAGAGTGGCAACCAAGTTATTCCATTTATTTTCCTTCCTGTGACCAGATGGTCTGAACAGAGCAGGGAAGGGGGGTGGCCCTGGTTAGCCACATGAATGCTGCCATGGATGATCCCAGGGCACTTCCTAGGGTACCCTGAGTTGCGGAATGGATGGAGGAAGGTCTTATGGCCTCCTTAGCTCCCTTCTCTCCTCCCCTGGAAATCCCTGTTTTTACTAGATTTTTTTTTCCATGTACATCTCATTAACTAGATTAACAGAAGTTGACTGTATCTCCACAGAAGACAATAGGTCCCTAAGACAAATCTCT
Source organism: Crypturellus tataupa (assembly GCA_034781795.1). Classification (NCBI taxonomy): domain Eukaryota; kingdom Metazoa; phylum Chordata; class Aves; order Tinamiformes; family Tinamidae; genus Crypturellus; species Crypturellus tataupa. The sequence continues at coordinate 1,808,681 of JAWLRI010000344.1, read as the reverse complement.
CTCCTTAGGGAATCTGTCATTACAAATACAAATTACCTCTGTTTGTTGTGATTTTTTTAGATGCCATGATAGTGATAGAACAACAGCTTACCATGGAGCCTGTTGGCAGACCTACTGCTGGGAAATAACTCTTGGTAACCAGTGATTTGAAAAGTGCCCAAGAGTAAAGGCTGGTATTCATGGATACTCAATGAACAACCTATTTACAGATTGGAAAGTTGATCTGTGAATGTCATATTAATAAACAGAAGGCAAAAATGGAATAAGGACATTTTTTCTGGTAGCTCAGATTCAGGCATCCTATGGGTGTTTCTTTCATCTGTCCAGGGAAAGAAGTGACTTAGTGAGACACAGCCAGTCCCTTTCCTCAAAGTCATCACCAACAGGGTCAACCCCCACCATGGTAAAGAAAAAACAACCAAAAACCTCCAGATGCCTTCACAAGTTCTAATTTTTCTCCACGGAGTTACAATCTGCTCTTCCCTCTGAGACTGTGCGGTTGCCTTTTGACAACCCCCTTTGGGCTGGAACACCAGCCCAATACCAGCTGGCTGCTCGGCGCCTCTGCACAGACCTAGTGCTTTCAGGAGAAATACCAGAGGATGGTGTAGCCCACACAAAAATGACCATGTAGCTTGTCTTTTACAGCCTGAAGATATACCTGTCATAGCTGGAATATCAAATAAGGCCTGCCTTTATTTAGCTGCATATTCCAAGAAGTGACATTCTCTACTAAGAGTGCAGCAAAATTTCATCATTTCAGACTTACATGGAACTGTATTTATTACAAAATGAAGTCTAAATTTGAATGAGAACCTATTACATCTATTACTCCCTTTGGAGCCGTCACAAGTAAATATTATATAGATTATTAGAAGAGCAGAGGAGCCCAGGCAGATTGGCATCTTGATCAAGGTTAGCCTGTACTCATTATGCAGCAACACATCTGGAATGGTCCAGTAGTACCCTGAGAATTCCTAATACATTAATAAGACTTACACCTCCTATAATTGCATTTGGCTGATTAACTTTAGTCCAGCTGGTCTTAGCTGCATAAAAAAGGCAATTTATAAGCTTGTTATAGAGAAGTTCTGAACATCTTTGGTGTAAATCTTGCCAACTTTTATTCTGACCTGAATAACTCACTTTCTGGCAGCTTTTAGTACAGATGAATTTAAAATATCCATCACAAATATTAGCCCCCTTCAGCCTGAAACTTCCAGATGCAAAGTCTATGACCATATGCTATAAACAACTATCATGTATCATTTTGTTATCAGTCCTTTTAATAATCAGCACTAACTGCCCCTCCTTACTTGTAGCAGAAGTTTGATGCTTGGTATAGAAAATAACCAGGCCAGACCTTTGGCTTTCTAAGGGCCATCATTTTAGACTGCTATTTTAGATGCTTTTGTTCCTGCAGCTGAATAGTTTCCAGATCACAGCAGCCTCTGTTTGCTCTTTGAGGAAGGAGGAAAGCATCCATACATTCCCCACCAGTTTAAAATGCAGAACCCCCTTTGTTCAATAGCAAACAAGGCTGCTGGAGATCAATTCTTCTTCTTCTACCATTAGGTGTCACTGCAGTAAATGGAAATTACAAACAAATGGTTTAAATAAACCATTACCAAAGATTGTTCCACAAGAAAAGAAGTAAATATATTTATAAAGTGAATGAGGGCTGTATACTAATAGCACTTTATCTACATTTCATTGCAAGCTGTTTTTCTAAACAACAAACATTCTTTTTTTACTTCCCAGGGTCCTAAATGATTTGAAAATGGAACTGCTCAAAACACTGCCAGAAATTATTTAGTGGTTTTATTACAGTGGTAAAATCAAAGCAGATGCAAAATGTGCAAACGGTATTGCCCTGTTTGTTTCACATAATATACTTGTTTTATCAAAATTGGAAATACTGTGAAATATAAAATATACATCAGGAAATGCAAGGCAGATAGGAAAAGAAGGAAAAAAAGAGCAGTCAAAGTATTACAGAACAACCCAGTTCTCCAACTTCAGCTTTAATGAACTGATTCTTTTTACTTCTACATAAAAGTTTAATGTTTTAGCAATTAAAATATCAAAGCAAAACGCAGTATTTATCTGGTCTTTTTAAAAAATATTTGCAAAGTATTGCCAGCACAATCACCCTAATAATTTACAAAAGCTACACTTAGCCCTGTATATATCTATTGTAGTCATTAAGAGTCATTACACTTTTATTGCTATATTTTTTATACAAGGGCTGATTCTACCTACTGAATTCTCAGAGATCAAATCTCCCCGAAAAGCATCTTCCACCTTTACCCCTGCTTTGGAGCACAAAAGCAGCCCCCACTGGCTTCATTAAGGATTATTTTTAATTTGCAGGCAAGGATCAGTCCCCAGCTGGCACCAGGAAAAGCTTTTGGGTTCCTGGAGAAGACTGAATCTGGCGGTCCCAGCTTGACTGTTCCTCCACGTCCCCAGGGGCTCCTGTCAGCCCCTGAGCAGGCAAATGCAACCACCATAGTTCTGAAGAATTCAAACCAAACAATTTCATACAATTTTGTTTTAGTATAATTAGGTATTCTACTTGCTGTAAAATAGAACAAAGTGAGTTTATCCTATTATACCCTCACATCTATTAAATTATGTAGTTTGTCATGGAAAAAAAGAAAACAGTAAACAATCCCTTCTCCTCACTTCCCCCGATCCTTATCCTCCAAAATTAACCTGTGGAAACACTGAGAGTACAGCTAAATACCCCGAGACAAGTTCTCTACTAGTCCTGCTCAGCACAACTTCATTTGGTTGGAGTTCTAAAGTCAGCAACTTGGTTTTTTTTTGTTTGTTTAGTTTTGTTTTTGATTGCTCCAGATTCATATACAGTTGAGAAATGCTATCATTTGCCATCACTTTAAATCAGGTTTTTACTTTTGGATGTATGGGACAAATAAAGAATAAAGGCCTATGGTTCACCTCTCAATTTTCCTTCTGGAATCTGGATTAATCTTAATAAACTCTTTCATCCACGTGACCTAATTTGGTGTCTGGAAAGTTTCATTGGGACCTTACACATTTACTTCTCCCAAGGAGCCCATGTAACAGCTTAATTAAAAATAAATAAAATGCAAATTCAAGCCAATTAAAAAAATACTAAATAGTGATGCCACATAGGAAGGGATTTTGATTTATATGTGTGCATATAAAAAATAAAGGCATATATTATATATGTGTATTTTGCACCTACCATTAAATTTAGTTTTACATTAAATAATTCAGTTACTCCTCTATTGTAATGGCGTTTTTTTTGCTGTTTTTTTTGGAAGATGAAGACAAACGGCTTAGACCTTGAAAAACACATGGGCTACTCAGATAGATGGCATCTGGGAGGACTCCGAACTCCCTCAACATTCTATAGGGAAAAACAGAGCCAGGTGCATTTCTTCCTAAATCAAATTAGCTGGAAGATGCCACATCCAATTGTAGTAAATTGATGTGAGAGTTTGTGATGTCTATAGCAGATCTTACAACAAAGGTCAATGTGCAGAGACATAGACAACAGGCTGGGATACAGCAACCTGTACTGGAACTGGTCTAACAATAGCAGGGAAGACGTAAAATGCAATCAATTTTTTAATATAGAAAAATATAGTTTTAATGATGTATTTTAATTAGCCCAAAACAATAATTTATTTCCTTAAAAAAATACAAAATGGTGTTTGATGGAGGTGTTTCAAAGCATAGGATTAGAAGAAAAAAAATAGTTTTAAAAATAAAATTGAATTTACTATAATCAAGCTAGAGAATCAAGTAAACCAGGATTTTATTGACAAGGAAGCTTGGAAAAGAAATCAGATATGGTTATCTATTACATAAACTTACAGAAAAACTACTGACATATGTCAAATATACCTGTCATAGTTGCTGTTCTTAAACATCCCCCTTGACATCAACAAGTTTATATCATGTTTTATGACATTTAATTATCTCTAATTTTATTTAATTAATGTCATATGGCATCTAAAGCAATTCAAATTTTTTTTTATATAAACGTGGGAAATTATATGATGGGTTAAAGGAATTATGCAAGCATATCCCATCCAGAAAACTACAATTACAGGAATACTGAGGTGACAAGGTCAAACCCTTAAGTACAGAATATGCCAGGATAGAGGCTCTCTGTGCAACTGTAAGTCAAATCTTAAATGCATATGAAAGGGACTTTTTAATTACTTAATCACACAATGTCTTCTCCATGGGATTTTTGCCTCATTCAGTGAGCAACTTAAATACTTGTTTTAAATTAACTATTCATTTTTTACTTTTTAGGCCTCAAGCATTGTTTATTACATATTGTTTAAGATCTGACCTGAGACATTCATTCACGCCGAGGTCCTCGGCACAGCCTGCTCTCCCCACGCCAACCGAGCCGCCTGCCGAGGCCGTGTGCTCTTTGTGCGTGTCTTCATGCCTTTTTGGGCCAACACTCGTTGCCTGAGTAGGCAGGCAGTGGGGGAGAGGCCAAGGTGCGAGGTGCAAAAGCGCAGCAGGACCTCAAGAGGTCTTCAAGGAAACATCCAGCTCTCACCCGCCCGAGTAGTCCCGATGACACTAAACAGCACTGTGAATCCCTTGTTTGAGTAAATATCCATAGAGAGCTTTAAAACCCAAATCAAACAAGCTGCTACCACCGGACATTTTGAAAAATCTTTAGGAGTTTGAAGCTGAACTTTGAGCAGCCCATGAAGCCGCTCTTGGTATCAGCTCCTTGTCTGGCATGCTGGAGAATCAGGAGCAGTGATAAGGGCTGCACGATGCTTTCAGGCTAGAAGCAGGCTGTTTAAATACAGCACCAATATTTAACCAGTCTGTTGTTTGTGGTTTTTTTATAGTTATTCTGGAGTTAGGCTATTGTAGGTAATTCAAATATATTTTTAATTTGTGTATTTGATTACTTTAGCTGCTTTTGTATTTAAAATATTGCTGCTACAGCATGCATAAAATAACTGCACTTTGCATTTCAAAATACCCTTCAGAGAACCGGATGGCTCACAGGACTGGGAACAGGATCCAAGTCCTTTCACCTCTTTGCTGCCAATTCTAATTCATTCAGGCCAGTAGTAGACAAAAAGTCACTGTGAATGTCACAGGAGGTGCGTGAGGTGCTTCGGGGATGCCACCAATGGCCACGCGCTCCTAGCAGCCCCACGCTGCCTCTAGCCCCCCTTGCTGTTATATTCAGAGCAGCAGCACAGAGGCCAGGAGGTGTATGAGCCCCAGCGTTAAATTACCTCTCAGCCTCAGCGAATAATTCTCTGCGACAAGAGGGAATGAACTGGTGTAGTAATAGCACTGGAAGTCCTCCTCACTCCTGGTTATCGCATTGAAAGTAGATACTCCCTTATGTCCCTGTTTCCTCCAGGAGATGCATCATTTACCTGCTTGAAGGCAGCTGTGACAGCTCAGTGGATGTGAATGTAGAGGACAAGGTACCTACTAAGTTACCTCCAATGTGGCTGGAAATGCCCCAAAGGTCTGGGAACTGTGACAGGATCTGGGTGCTTGGAAAAATCAGATTTGCTTATACGAGAGACGGAGAACCCTGCAGCAGGTGGGAAGCAGCTCCTGCCTGAGTGGAAGAGCCCATGCAGGCAGGTGGAAGGTGCAGCTGCAGCCAAGGAGACGTTCATACCTCAAGGGGCTAGGAACCAGCCCTAGAAGCAAGTCTGGGCCACTGGTGACCACTTCTGTCATCGTTAGATCCACACCCGCACAGATTAAACCCTTCACCCCCCGAAATCAAAACACCTCAAGGCTGAAATCCTTTTACTTCCACTATATTTTTATTATAACATTTCAGGATGGATTTCTAGAGCATCTTTTAAAAGAAAATGCAGCTGTATTTTGCAGGCAGCTGAATGGCAGAAAGCACAGGTCGCAGGGACATGTGGACAAGGAAGCACTGCAGTTCTGCTCAGGGCTGGGGCCCCTACACTGGGCTGATTCTTCACGCGATGGTTCAGACAGATTTAGAAACAAACTGCAGCAGCTGTGGAGGACAAGCTGGTTGCATTGCACCAGATGTTTTGCCCTGACAGCTCAGGCTCATACTCATAATGCTGTCCTTATGCATGTTGAGGAGGAGGGATAATTTTGTGAGGGAATGGTCTGGAACAGCATACTGGAATTTCTTCCGCCTGTCAGCAGAGCCTCTATGTTATTTGTAATTTTTATGTATTAGTGTTCTGGTATCTCTGTCTATATAAAATTAGACCCTGTGGAAGAGTAATTTTTTGCCTAGCTTCCTAAGGAAATGAAGCTTATTGCAATCAATATGTTTGTGTGTCCGTCTGGGTCCTTTTTTTATCCTCCTAGTAATAATTTTTAAGCTTCTGGGCTGATTTCAACCAAGCCTGATCAGCCTGTTTATTTCAAAAATAATCATGTTTCCACACTTCTTATGAAAATAGACAGTCAACTAGAGGACAGAAGTCCAAATTATGACCCCCACTGATAACAAAGCGTCGGCTTGAATTCACTCCAGAGCGCTCTTGGCAACAAAAAGACCTAGTCAATGCCCGACACCAGAAAAAGCGTCAGTCAAATGTCATGATTTCTTGAATGCTGGAGTCCATCAGACCCAGAAACCTCGTCTGCTCTTGCAACCATTTGCTCCTGCTGAGGGGAGCAAGGCTCCTTGCTGAGATGGGAAATGGCACCTTACAGCTCTACTGTATCCGAAGACTTGCTGGCTCTGAAGGTCTTCCCCCTCTCCTTGCCATGGCTCAGCCCAGCACCAGGGGTGCACATCCCTTCCCCTGGGGCCATTTCTGTCCCCACACAACTCAGCGCTGAGCCAATTTAATGTAGAGTGGCAGAAAAATACCCTAGCAAAGAAAGTGAATAGCTTTTTGCCAGGTTGGGGACTCACAGGATCTGCCAAGCACGAGACTGTCATATGGGATAGAGGAAGAGAAAGAGTGGGAAGAGAGAGAATGGGACCAGGGAAGGTGGAGCAGCAGCACATGGTTAGGTAGGTTCAGGCGAAGAGTATCGACATCTGTAACTGCGTGTGCTTATGCTAATTGCGGAAACATAAAATAACCAGCTGTGAACAACACCATTCCACACGGTCTCCTTTGCATTTATCAGATTGTGCATGGAAATTAATACATTGTTTTTTTAACAGTGTGGAAATCCAAGTGGTGACACAAACTGACAAAAAGGAATGGCCGAGATGAATTTTCCTCAAGATGACTTCCTGGGGAGTAGTGACATCCAGGTACCACCACAGAGAACGTGATTTTTCCAGTGCCTTTTTGGGACTTTTACTCCATCTGAATTAGTCTATCTACATGTAAAATTTACACCAGTTCAGATATGTGCCATGATGGTTAAAGCAGCAAACCTCCAGAACACAGCTTTTGAAAGAGCTTCCGGAGGGCTTATATAAAAAGTAGGAGAAAATAAAAGTAAGAGACAAGAATGCTTCTTATGCTGACACATCTAATATCCCATAGTCCTTACACATACTTGTGGTTAGTGCCCTTTCACTGCCACTGAATATGCATGACTCTCCCAAAAATGTTTATGCTAGGACAAGCACTTATTGTTGGATCCTGTGAACTAAACACCTACTTAAAAAAAATCGAATCAGTCTTTCGGAGAGACTTCAAGTTAGTGGTAAACATTTTTCTGCAAATATTTTGCAATAAAGTAAACTTGTCATTAAAAAGAGACTTTTCAATCAAAATCCTCACTTTGCTACCTACAAATTCCCCATGCCTCTATGCATTTTTTAATAAAAAATGTCATGTTTTTGGAAATCAAAACTGTTCACTCTGCAGCTTTTATTAAAAAGTAAGGAGAAAAATGAGGAAATCTAGTCCATGTACATTTTTACTTTTAGAAAGTTCATTTATTTATCAGGAGCTTTTATTTAAACAAAAAAAAAATGGTTATTTGTAGCTTTAATTTTAAGAGCAATCGTGTAAAACCTGATGTGAGTGTCAGCTCTGACTGCTCAGCCTGTGTTTCTGGCCCCTGCAACACGGACCCCTGGGCTTAGAGATTGTTCAGTGGAAGTGTAGCCCGAGCCCTGCTTGGCTTAATCAACCCCTCAGACAAGCTAGAATGCTGTGGCCTAAAAGGGATGCTGAGGACTTGGCCCTGGACTAACACTCAGAGTTTGTGGTAACTACGGGTAGGCCAACACCCTGTTACCTTCCCAAGCCCTTCCATGTCCTACGCTAAATTTCATCTTCCTCTTCTCAAATAATTTAGCACTCCATTTCTTAGTGCAGAATAAGGACTCTGAAGTCAGTCAGGAAAGAAAATAAACTGCAAGAAAGCAATCAGGAATTATTGAAAGGAAAGTCACAGAAAAAAAAATGATGAAGGAATTCTTAAGCAGAAAATACTGCTTAGATTACTTGAAAATGCAGTTTGCTTGCTTTAACATACATAAAAGGAGGAGGATTTGTTAAAAATGCACATTAAAAATACAATGAAAAAGAATAATTATTGTTAGTATGATCATGTTTCTGTTTTTGTTGAATCGAGGAGTCAAATGAAGCTGTTCATTCTACTGCTAAAATTCTGAATGTTGTTTATCTAAAGTCAAACACTGCTTTTTTTTTCGATTTAGAATGAATTCTTTTGAGCAGAGGAGTAAAGATCTGTTCCCACTAAGGCCAACAGCAAAACTTCAGTAGCAAATCAAGATTTGGGCCTGAATCGATCCAAGAAAAAATGACCAATTTTCAAGTTATGAAAGGAGTTGTAAATTTTACAGCGTACAGATTTTCTGCAGTAACTTTCTACTTTCTGCATTTTTTAAAATTCTGATCAATTTCCCCCCTTCGAAAATTCAGATGCATTTAGCGAAGTGCTCTGCTGAAACGCAGCATATTTATTGACAATGAAACGAGAGCAGTACACTTCCAAGCAATTTCAAAATAACTCAGTTCGATTAGTTTCAATGCAAGGATGATAGCACAGAGGATTATTTTTCTGTTGTAGTAAATTATTTATGTGAAAGTTGTTTTCCTTTTAACAAGTAAATCTTCCTAGGCACAATTGCATTAAGTCTCTTGAATTTCATAATGGGGTTGTCAATGAATGCACGCGGAGTTTCAAGGTAAGCCTCAAGTTCAGCTTAGCTCATGCAGTAGGAAATCAGCTGCTGCATTTCCACAGCCGCGAGTCTCCCACATCGCTTGCCCCGTGGGTGAGAGAAGCTTAAGCACCGCTACTTTGCAGTGCTTTCTGCTGGTCACGCAGTGCAAAACAGGGCAGAATCAGACAGTGGCAACGCATTGTTCTTGCTGTTACAACATCACCCAAATCTCAGACTGAGGTCTATTTATTAGTATGGGCTGGGAGCCCTTTGCCAGCAGGATCCCCCAATATAAGCCTGGGGAACCAGCCAGGACACGAGGGCAGGGGAAGCAAAAGCACCAAGAGGCAAAGTGAGCGGCGAGGCAGAGCCCGCGTCTCCCGAGTCCCACGCCAAACACCCACTTACTTCCCCTACCTATTACCTTCATTGCTGCATGAAAATAATCCTGCCTTCCTCCTGCTGTTTTCTTCAGCTTGCCATGGACAAACGAATGATACAGCAGTAACCGTCCTTGTGCTAGATCTGGTGTTTAAGCCTCTGCGTGTTTTGTTTGTTTGTTTGTAGCAGAATATGAGACTGGAAGCAACAGGGATCTCTACAAAGCAATTTTTCAGATGACACATGGTGTATTTTACATTCTCTTCTAATATATCTGCATGCATGCTCTCTATACAGTGCCAGGCATTAACTGAACCCTGCTCAGTCAATTGATGTCATTCATGCTTCTTACTATATATAAAAATGTGACTTCATAAGCAAGCAGACGTTGGACTTGGCAAGCAGGAGACTGGTCTAATGACGAGCACTCATTAAAGGATGCGGGTGAAGTGGGAGGCCTGGGCTGGACTACGAGGAAGAAGGGGAGATGGGTTTGACTCTGTTTGCTTTGAGTCTGGCGCTATCAGGCCTGGCTGCGTGTGGTGGAAACACTTTGGGAGCTGCTGTTCCCCCCGGGCAGGCAGTGAGCAGAGGATGACACAGGCAAATCTGTGCGTGGAACCATGGACTTAGGAGCACGACATGCACCCAATGCTATATTTCAGTAAAAGCAGGTTGGCCGTCTTCCATCTGGAAAACATCTGAGGCTGCTTGCTGGGAGGTAGCTTTAACACTTGCCCTTGTTCTGACTGTGAGCAACTATATCAATGAATCTGTACCTATCAAGCTACGTGCTGTGACCAGAAGTCACATATAAGACTGTATTTAAGCTTCAAAAATCACGCCTCTGACTCTAAGCATCAGAGCCAGTCACATAGAGTTTCCTTGCCTTTCCATTCAGGACTGCAATTCTGCATGGTGTATCTGTTGTGAAAGAAGCTACCTGCTGCCGTAGACATGTAGATTTGTAAACCAGAACTTACTAGGTAATAGTCCTTTTACGCCTTTAATGCCTTTATTAAGAAATTTAACTCATTTTAAACAGAATGGCTTGGAAAGCACTAACAGATGCATAGTGCAAGACCTAGCAAATAATCTTTATAAGCTATATATCATTTGGCAGTTGATTTCCTAAGCCATTTTTTTCTGCCATATATACTTTTGTATATACAGTTAGATAATATTAGGTAGAGCCGTGATCTTTCACTGGATTGGAAAATAGCAAGTCCTTCATTATCTGAGGTTTCTCACTTTTTTAGCACCTAAGGACAAACTCAAGCGTTTTCTGCGGTTTCTCTTGGCTCCCCACGGCACCCAGCGCGCTCTCCTCACCCTCCCGCTGACACTGCTGCCCGCGTCGCGCTGCCTCGACCCCCGCCTGCCGCCCTCGGAGCCGGGATCCTAAACAAATTTCCCGATTTCTGCTTTTCTCGAGAGCCCTTCAAACTGCCAACACAAGAGATATGTCTATCAAAAATATTGGCTTTATAAAAGGAGACGGCGACATAAATTGTCCACAAGTGCTTCTCCTAACTCGCCCTTGAGAATTTAAACTTTTGGATAATCGCCGTTGGGAGCATGCAGTATCCGGAGGTTCTGCTTTCTTGCGGTTTTAACCTTTGAAATGACTGTTTTGAGATCCCTTTCCCTTTTTTTACTCAAGTACAAACCAGGAAATACTGAGTAACCTTTAGAATATTTAGAATAATTCAATCTTATTCAACTACATTTTATTTTTTCAATCTGCTGAAAGCATACCTTCATTTCCTTCTTTATTTTAAAGCCAATGCTGAAAGAATGTAAAAAGATTAAATAAATGGAAAATAAATAGAAAATAGATAGAATAAAATAAGATAAATGGCAGAAAGCAAATCAACACATTATACACAGTTCTGCTGTGGTTTTATAATAAAAATGTTAATACAATTAAATGAATTAATTTCTGTCATTCATACTGGTTTGTCTAATGAGCTAATCTATTAGGGCAAGAGAGAAGTTCCGAAATCCATCTCTTTAATTACCTAGGCACAAAGTTTGCATGCTTCAGAAGAGTAGATGAGATCCTTGAAGTTTCCAGACACTGTCAGTCATGACTTTGAAGTGTTCCGTGTTCTTTTCTAAAGGAAAATAATAAAGAATTATATAATAGAACACACACACAGAAAAATGTATTGAAAAAAAATAGTTGCTGGGCTTTCTATGCTATCTTCAGTAGCATCTGCAGAACAGCCTGCGCTTTTGATGGGACTAATCTAAACTACCGATGGGCCAAAGCTGCTCTTCAGGGTCAAAATTTACGTGATTTTAAAAGGGTTCTTATTGATTGCAAGTAGATCTGAAATCAGGCAGAGCTCGAAGAGGCCCAGTTATCAGCAGATCCCATTACGCTGAGCAGGAGTCAGCGCCTGAGCCCTGCGCGGCCCCTGCAAGTTAAGCATATGCTTTAGTGCTTTGCAGGACTCGTGCCAGCGATCTCCATCCTTTACAAGACGCAGTTACTGAGCTGATGGACATACTCCAGAATAGGGCTCCATAGCAGAAAAAGCACATAGATTAAAAATGTTAACTGAAGGTTTCTTTTCTCCTGAGTGCCCGAGAACAGAGGGGTCCTCTCAAAAGCACCCGTGATTAAGATAAAGGAGATTTCGGCTTTGTCACTCAGAGCAGCCACATGCAGTGCATCCTTTCTAACACAGGAGAAAAGATATTTGAAATGCTGATAGAGCTTACTGATAGATATGGGCTGAAAACAGACTGCTGCAGAGAAAAGATTCTCTTGTGACAGCCACCACTGCTGCACCTTGCATGCTGAAAATTTACCCAAATCTCTCGGGGAGGCGGGGAATAAAAATCAGGATATAAACAAGTAAGTGAGCAAAGATGGTTTCAAAATAAGAGTGCTCGGGGAGATGAAGAGAACACATGTGAACAATGCCAGCTCAGTCTGATAAATGCTTGTAGCAGATTTTGATTTGCTCATCTCCCCTGCTTTCGTATTTCTCCCTTCTTGGGTGAAGGGTTTGCGTTTAATACCGTCATTTGCATCAGTGAGTCCCAGCTGACCAAGGTACTAGGGCTGGGAGAGATTAGCATGGTAATCTCATTCTGATGGATAAAATTAGCAAAGATATCCCCCTGAATGGAGGACTGCCATTGGCGAGCTGCCGTGCTTGGAATCAATTACTAAATTACTTTGAGCTCTAAGTCGACAGTAACAGAAAAAAATTGGCATCGACCGGAGTGAAATAAGATAAAAAATATGCGATCATTAAATCCCTCACTACTATTCGCGAATGTGACTCACAAGAACTGCACAAAAAAATAAGGCAGAATTTAATTTTTAACAGTGGTCCCTGTCATCGTTTCAACCAGAGCAGCTCAGGGCATGGAAGCAGCGCTCAGCCTGGCTGTGCGGCTCCTGGAGCAAGAGCTCATCCCACCCCTGCCTTGGGCACCGACAGCCGGACGAGCAGCCTCGGTGGGCACGCACCGAGACTGAGAAGGGCTTGGGGAAGGCATCAACCCTTCCTTCCCGCTGCGATAGTTCGCTCTGCCCCGCAGATTGCCTGAGCTTAATGCTTTGCAAGCCCAGAAAGAGGCAGGTCCCTGCCCCAGAGAACTGACGATCTGGAGGCTTTTCTGTGTACACACAGCCAACAGGCCTCACACCAATGAGTTAAGTCTATGTGCTGCTGCTTAATCTAAAACAAACAACCACAACAAAAAAAGAAATGCATATTATTGCAAAAAAAAATGTATCTCTCAAATCCATAGCTGTTTTTGTCGATCCTCTAGTTTTAAGCCACAGAAACTTCAGATAAATCAGCCTACCTTTTCTCTTTCACATCTACTCTAACCCAGAAAAGCAAAATAAAAGATTGCCAAACAATATAGAACATGGGTAATGCTACCTTCAAATATTAATCACTATCTTAGCAGCAGTTATGAGGTAAATGGGCCTCAAAATGAAAAAAAATCCAATTAAAATATGATCAGTTGGATAGCAGGCCTGTAAAAAAAAAAAAAGTGAAAAAGCCTTTATCAGTTTTAAACATTGGGAATCACAATAGCATAAGTAATTGATAATATTATTAGCACAGTATACATATCAGCTGTCGGGATATTATGAGGACTGAATCCAATCTCTGTTGAGGGAGTCAGGGTCAACATCATTAACTATAGATCCTGTCCTGGTTTACATATAGAGCCCTCAGGCCAAGTGTCTGCCAGATACATCTCTATAGATGTGCATAGCTATAGGACATACAGGGGGCTAATCACACACATCAGTAATAGACAACAAGCTTTTGTTTATCTGAAGGTTTACTGGAATTAACTGATTAGTGTCAACTTGACACAATAACTTTTGTCTACAATGTAGTAGATCATTTTGATGGTTTTATTGATGGAGTGTTGTCTAATGTAAATTGCAAGGGTAGCTGAATGAAGTAGGAAACATTTTAGTTAAACAGAAATTGAAAAAGCTGCGAGTAAACATATCTTTAAAATGTCACTTTCTGTAGCCTTATAGATGCCGTAATAATGATAACAATGGTAGCACCAACAGTAGTTAAGGAGAATTTAAAATGAAAATTGACACCATCTATTCCTAAGTTAGACACATCAATCTTTACAGGAAAGCTTGAAGTTAGAGTTAACTTAAGATAAATTTGATATATCTTTCATGAAAATAAAATGACTCTAATAAAACAAAAGCGAAAATAAATTAAAATATATTTATCAAAGAGTATTTTGGCCTAGTTTGGAATAAAAGTGAAATATTTAACTGAAGTTCTCTCTTGTGGCAAATAAATGAATTCTTTGTGTAGACTTGTAATATTATTTTCTGTTTCTTGCTAGGTTTAATTCTTTTCTTCCACAGTTGAATATTTAACACAGTGTTCACTTTACAGTGATCTGTCAAATATCTTCCATAAACTAGTCTTTTCTTTCTGTTCTTATGACTTTAATGTGGTTAAAGTTCACTGTTTAAAACTGCCCATCGTTGTATTCATCCGCTACCATAAATAACAAGAATTCTTTTCTGGCTCTGCTGTTGTACTATTTAGTTCAACTGCTGGAAAACCTATTTTGAAAATAAGATCAGGGAATATAATGATTATACAAATACTTCAAATAAAAATATGCCATATGGTCGGCTGTATTTATATTCTGCTATAAATAACAGAAAACTAATTCACTTTCTTTTATAACTTCAAATCACCTTCTTTTCCTCTCCAAGCACAAAATATTCTCCTCACAATAGCAAGTCAAAACAATTAGGGTAAGACAAGGGGGATACTGTGTGTCACAAAACGAAGTAATTAAATTTAGGCAGTATCATCAATGATGCCCAGTTCCAACCATTGAAACTGCAGTTAGTAACCCCAGTCTGTCCCTCTATCAAAAAGCTATTTATTCTTCATTACTGACTATCCCTGGGTTATAGGGATTCATTGTCATTATGGTAACTTATAGCAGAAACAGTTAATGCAATGATATTATGGAAATAGCCATTTCACAGCTCATGGACAAAATAGTATCGAGTCACAGCTTTTCAGCAGTAGTCGGCAATGGTAAAATCTTGTCTGTATCATTTATCACCCTCGAGGATTCATTATATTTGTTTGGCTTACAGCGAAGTAATAGAGAGTGAAATCATGCAGCCAAAGGGAAAGAAAAAAAAAAAAAAAGCCCTGTTCTAGAGATCCCATCTATGCGATACTCCTATAGAAACCCACACACAAAGCCTACAAAATAATTGTGGTTGAATTGTGTTTGGGGATACATATTACCTGGTTTAGATGAGAACTAGCCAAAGCAGAACTGTTGCACTGTTTTCTCTCTGGATCTTTCTCAAAACTAACCCTGGCACTCCTCACTTCTAAGGCCAGAGCTATCAGGCTTTCTCCGCTTCTACTTTGTGGTCCTTGAAATATAGATTTCTTGGTTCTTCTTAAACCATGTTCTTTAGCTTATGGCACCATAAAGCTTAGTCACTGCTCTGTGGCACAGGTCTGGGAGAAAGCAAACTCCAGAGCTAACTTTCAAAGAGAAGTGTCTTATGTGCCTTCCAAGTTGGAGACATGGAGTTATATATTACAGGAAAGTAATAACTTAAACCAAGAAAGAAAGCAAAAGAATAAGAATAGAAGAAAAGAAAAGAATAAGAATAAAAGAAACAAAAGAAAATAAAAAGAACTCATTTTGTGTACTTTTCTACTTAAGAATTTATCAATACATTCAGGAAGTCACTGCCCTTCCTCAGAAATATTTGGCTAATAGTTTTATGAAGAACCCTATTTCTCCACATAAAGTGTGCAGTATTGCCAGAGCTTGGTGTAATTAGTCTAACAAAACTTGTGTCTGAAACTTGCGGTATACATTACCAGTCCAAATTTCTGCCTCCTTACTACAAAAGTTATCTTGAAATGAGGTACACTTTAAGTCTAGAAAAAAAGTATTATTTTTGGACAACAAACTGCTTCCTGGAGTTGATTTCATAAATAACTAATCAAATGACTTGGCTTTCATGCAAACCGAAGCAGGTCAGTTTTATACTTCTTTAAAAATTAGCTCCTGGACAGAGGTACCTAACTTTCTTTAAGTATTTTTGTTTTAAACAATCCTTTAAAATACCCAGCTACTGATTTTCTGTGGACCTGATGCACAATTATTTCCATTATAAAAGTCCTATCAACACAAGATCAAGTCAGAAGCAGCCGATAAGATATAAACACAATATATTGCAATTTTTTCTTGTGGAGTATCTTCTACAGAAAGCATAAAAGAACCATTTGCAGGTAGAACACATATTCAGACAGAGGGATTCCAAATTGTGACCAGCATGAAAGGAAAGAAGAGACCATCTGGGGTCTAAATAATGGCCAGGTAGAACACAGACTACCATAGTTGGGAGAATGACAGCGCAACATCCCTGTTTCCCGATGATGCCATGGAAAGAGGGGGATGGAATAAACACACTCCCTGATGGCCCAAAAATAACAGAGAGGAAGGAGAGGTTTGACTGTAACCTCAGCTTCCTATACTGGATCAAAATATTGCAAGCATAAGGTACAACCCAGAGAATGGTGGGAAACTCCAGAAGATACAGATGATTCTTTGTCCATGCAGAATATATCTTGAAAGCACAGTTGAGACATATATCACATGTATAACTGAAGTGTATTTGTTGAAACATAGTTGTTTCTGTAGTGGAAAGGATAAATCAATTTAGAGTCTATTCCATAAAAATGCAGGCATCTTTACCATCAAACTTCAGCACAATATCCCATTTTTATAGCAAATTATCCTAGCTACTGCAGCATCTATAGGGAAAGGGGAGCAGTTGGATTTAAACTCTCATTAGAGACAGAACGTTTTTTTCACCTTCAGATGTTCTCTTCTCGTCTCAGTTTTGAAGGCAGATGGCCCCCTATATACTACTGCCATTCACTCTGTTAGCACTTTGTCCTTATTTTCTGTCCTCTGCTGTCTCTATGTCTCTTTTCTGGGAGATGTTTGAGTAGATGTCTCTTCTGCTTACACCTGTGTCTTGGCTTTTTTGACATCCTCTCCAGAATTTGTTTTGCCATCTCAGTTTCCATTTCATCAACAGTGTAATCCTCGACAACTTAAAGGTGGGTAGCCTTGCTCTAGGTTACCCTGACTCTGGATCCCACCTGTGACTTGCAGTTTTTTCTGCCATCCCATTAGAACACTGAAAAAGTGAGATAAGCGCTTGTGGAAGATTCTTCCTGTTCTTCACTAGACTCACTGTGTAGGAGAATACAAGGTCTCCTTGTGCCCATTACAGGCATCCCTAATTCACAGACTTAGGACATTGAATATATGAAATGCATAGGTAATGTCTCATTAATATCATGCTGGGGGCCTGAAATATGAAGCAGTTCTCTTGTTGGTAATATCTTCTGTAAACCTTAAGACCAAAGGATAAATCTGAATCAAAATAGTTTACAATACTCATTTTGTTTAAAAAATAGTTTATATTGCCTTGCAATTCTGCATTCAATGGCAACCTTAAATTAGAATAACAAATAAGAAGGAAAGTAGTAAAATTACAAATAATTGGATTTTGTCATTATAATTAAATGATTTCGGGGGTTGGTATAAATAGAAGAATATCCCTGAGAGGTATGTTTTGTGTCTCAATGTAGTACAAAGGCTATGTATTATATAAAGTGAGGGCGACAGCAGATCTTACTCATCCCAGGGCTCCAGTTGCTTTATCTTGCCAAAATTTCTCTTTCGGTCAAATACAAAGGCCTTCATTCAGTAGTTACCAAGGCTTTTTTTCTTTAAAGGAAATTCCCATTGGCCTCATAATTTTGTGTACAATTTTCACAATTCTAGAGGAAAATCCCAGCTGCTTGTTGTTACAATTTATAATGATGCACTATTAGATGTACATTATATGCATGTGTAAGCATGTATATCTGTGTGTACATTTATATATATAAAGTATTTATAATGTAATGATAAAATGCAGAGTATGTATTATTTAGAATATGAGAATGGTATTTCAATCACTGCTGATTTGCATTTCATATTCCCAAATCATCATAATAATATTATAAGGTATTGATCCAGGCATGACCATTTGATTTCGCATCAATACTAATATGGCTTTTCTGTGACCTGTTAACATGTGGGATTTTCCAAGTGAAATATGTACATACCAATACACAACTATTTTCACTAGCAAAACTGTTTCATATGAAAGTTTTTAGTAACAATGCAAATCAGTTTCAGAAAAATTTGATGTATAGATTTTACTAGCAGACTTTTAGCTTTTATTCTTACTTTGTTCTCTAATCTCTTTCCTTTATCTCCTTGGTATAACAGTGCCTTTCTGATACCGCTTGTTGTCTGGAGCCATGTTTGCTATCCTAAGCACACAGTAGGGTAGCAAGAATGGTTATGTTATTTTTGAGAGAAAAACCCTCAAAACCTCATTCCCTTCCTCAGTGAGGCTGTTCAGGGCCTGACTGCTCCTGACTGATAGTGTAACACTCTGTCCATGACTCTCCCCGAATCAGCTAAAATTTCTTCTAATATGAAAGAGTCCTTGCTTTCATACTTCTTGCATATGAATCCTCAAATCACCCAAGTTCTCCCTCCTTTGACTTTCCTTCCTTTTTACAGCATGGAAAGTTATAAGGCAAGAAAGAAATATATCTGAGAAGTCATGTTGCACACCATCAGGTCACCAACAGGCAGAGTGTAATTGCCTTCATCTCACCTGACAGGATTTGGGGCCCGGCAGAAGTTAGTCATAGTGAATTTAACACAGAAGCATCCCAAAACAAGCCATCCCAGATACCCAGGGACCAAAGGGATGCCCCTTGTCTCAGTGGAGACATGCATCTTTCTTTTCCACTGTCTGACAAGACCTGTTTTTACAGAAATTATTCACCACCTCACAGTCTAGATAGAGCCATCACTGCTTATGGGTGGCTTGTTGCAGGCCATAGCTATTGTGCCTCTCATCTTTCTGTGTCTCAGAAAGATCTGAGACATATCTTTCTAAAATGAAGGTATAGTTAATTCTGCAGACTACCAAGATGCTGATGTAAAGCAAAACAAACCAGTCCCTGGGTAGGACAGGCCAATATGGTCTTCAATTCAACACCCCATTTTCCTCTACACTTCTGGGTGGAGTCCATATGCCAGGAAATAATCCTTAAAGTGCCAGGAACTTTAGGCTGATCTGATTTTATAACATCCCTCCTAACAGCAGTGGCCTTCTAAGCCAAACCTGTTGGGCTGGCAGTAATAAAAGCAGGAGTACTTGTGATGAGCTTGTGTTACTTAGAAAGAGCTACCTCCCAGATCACAATTATTAGGGGAAAAAAATGTAAAACCAAAACCAATAAAAAACCTTGCTTGGGACTCCAGCAACAGATGACCACTAATGGCCTGATCCAAAGTAATTTCAATTACATTGAGAGTTTGTTAAGAGCACCACCGTCTCCTGTTTGTTTGGATGGCCTGGTATAAACACACTGCGTATTGGTATATGCCCTATCATCTATTTACTTTCACACATCACTGTCTTCTGAAGATATTGGCATAACTCAGTATATGATTACAGAATCAGAAAACTCAATTAATGTGCATTTTACATGAGTATTAACTAGAACAATGCCTATAAATGCATTAGAAGAAATCTTACAGATTGCAAATAAACTTTTAAGAACTGACCCAGTGCCAATCCTTTCAGCACCTGTCTAGATATAGGCAATTATTTTAGTTAATGGCACAGCACAAGGTCTCAGAGTACACACGCAAGCTCACATTTTTCCAACAGAGATTCAAATGGGGATTGCATAAAAGATATTGGTAAGTACTGCAGTTTTGTTCTCATTCGAAGCTAATTCCCATTCGCATTCTCTATTAACATAAACAGATAATTTATCCTTAATTTAAGGCTCCTTCACATCAAGCACAATCAGCTTATGGAAGATATGTGGTCAGCATAAGAAAAGATGTATTTTACATCTTATATCTCCTGCTTTCCATTTAAGTTCAGCTCTGCCTCCTACAGTCTCCAAGGAATGAAACTTGTATATTGCTTTCCCTCTTCAGGCCACGCTTTCCAAGTGCTATTACTCTTACGAAACCCTGACAGAAGGAGTCTGGAGTTGACTACTGAGGTCTGAAATTCCCACCAACACCCTTCTTGAATTCTCTTAGGACAGGATGGGGTGTTTCAATAAAAGAGCCCGCGTTGCACTTTGATTGCAACAAAATGAACGCACTACTGCATGCAGTCAGCAGGAAGGCGTTTTACTTTCCATGTTAACATTTGGAGCTGAAAAGTAGTGTTTTGACTGACAGATTTAAATACTTTTTCTTGTGAAAGTTAAAAATGAATAGCTGGCAATGCTGTGCCTCCTTTGCACAAGTGCCCAAGGTCAGGTATCTGAAATCTCTTGCAGACTGAAGTGTTGCTCAAAAAAGAGCAAATACAGAAAGGTTTGTTAAGTTGCCTTATAGAAATAATACAGCTGATATAATAACCAAATAAACTGAGAGCATGGAGTAATAGTTCTGAAATACTGTAATACACACAACGAGTCTTCTGATGGCAGCCTGTGAATGTCTGATAGTGTTTTCATGGAATGCCCATAAGATACATGTCTCTCTGCTGCAAGAATAATTTTTCAAGACCTGCTGAACAGTTCTCCTTTCTTGGCAGATATTTGAAGAGAAAGAAGATGGAGACGGGAAGGAAAGGTGGCCTAGGAGGAATATGATGTTATTCAATTTGAGAATTATCTTTGACTGGTTTGGGTGATCATTTGAGTAGCTCACAGTATTTGCTGACCTTGTGCTTTTTATGTCAACGATTCGTATTGCATATCATTAATCTGAATATAGCTTGCTTTAAATTGTTGACAAAGGCTGCCATACCAAGATAATTATTCACAGTAAGAACGTTTCAAAACTCTTGCTATCTATCAGTGAAAGTAAGCAGAGGAAGCTCGGAGCACCGGAGGAGGTATCCAAAGGATATCACCTGCTTCTACACTCACACCAACCGCAGAGATCTAACTACAGCCCCAGCTTCAGCGGTTGGTGCCATACACAAGGGTGGTTAGCAGGAATGGAGACCTAGCTTTAAATTTGAGTAAACTCTCGGCATTTGCATCATTAAGCAAAAGGTCCCATCCTTTTTGACTTAGTATTTCTTGCTCGTCACTTAAGACTAGCTAATGGCCGGTCATCTGTCCGTAAGGCAAGCAGCACTGCTTTGACCTGTTGCTCTGATGCGCTGAACAGGACATTTGGCTGTTTTCCTAGGCACTTCTGTATACCTCAGCAGAGCCAGCATGGAGACCTCTGGCTAAACAGCTTGGCAGTATTACTTCTGCTAGCCCGTTCTCCTGTGGTGGGAGCTGGAAGTACCACGCCTGAGGGCACAGGGTGTCCTTACAGACTGGAATTTGGGGTTGCCAAACTGTGCATCCTTATCACTGGGTACTTATTCTAAGAAAAGAGGCCTTTTTTAGCTTTCCTATGACCCCTTGACTTATAAATTGTGTCTTTCACTGCGGGAAGAACATACCTTTCTATCTTTCTTACTGCCTTATTTGACCTCACTGGATTCATCAACACAAACAGTCATAGAAACGTAAAACTGCCCTAATTGGGCCAGGCCATAGGTCTGATAGTGGCCAACAATGATTGCTTAGAGAAAGAACAGAGGAAACAGCACATATAGAAGGACCTCCATAGCACGGTTTTCATAAAACAGCACAAATATATATATTTCTGGTATTGGATATGAAATAGATCCTTTTATGCAAGTCAGCAATGTCTTCTTTCACTATGCTTTCATGCTTGCTAGGAGATAGAAGGACGGGCAATTTCTCATTATGATAAACACATAAAGCCCGGGTTTTTCTACCAAACAGATCAGCTAAATTCTCTTTTAAGCTTTTTTAACTGCACTCTCTCTCTCCATCTTACTCTCTGGGTTTCATAAAGAAACTCTTCAACTTCTGTGATCCAGCCTTCTAGCCCAGGTCCTGGCAAAGATGGCACTTCCCACTCCACATATTTACAACAAGTTTCATGATCAGTTTGCACAGGCAAGATACAGCCCATGGGCTGCTCAGACCTATGGGCCTTATCCAAACTCTGCTGAAACCAAAGTCATGGTTTCAAAGGTTGAGTGCATTTCAATCAGCTTAAGCAGACTTAGAGGCAAGGCCCAAGAGGAGGCTCAGCTAGGTTTGCCGCAGCGCACAGCTCCATCGCAGCGCTTGCTCTCTGTAGCTGCAAGATCTTGCCCAGGGTCTGGGATACACTGCAGTCCTTCTGTGGGCTGCTCCGTCAGAGAAGAAAGAACAGCCCTGAATCTAGAAAGTACTGAAATGTTAAAAAGACTTTAGTATTGCCATTTATATAACTGGGAAAATGTTGCATACAAAACAGAAGGTAAAAAGACTACACTCTATGAAAAATGTAGAGTGACCTTTCCTTGCTAAGCAAGGTAGCGTAATGTACTTAAAGGCTCCTTTGTACTCCTGGGTGCTGCTGAGTGGAGCAACTCAGCTCTGCTGTATGTCCTGCTTTCCAGAATGCACCAACTTAACTCTGCCCTCTTTTTTTTTTGGGGGGGGCAGGTCTTTAGGTAAGAAACTGCCAACCGCTTGGACCTTTAACTTTATGATCCTTCCTGCATTTATTTCATGATTTCACTTCCAAGAAGCCAAGTGTCCAGAGCTGGTTCTCCTTGGTTAGTCATACAAGACATTCCTGGCCACGGTTGTACTGCAGCGACCGCAGCAGCCGTCTGCTTTCTGCTGGCCTTTGCTCTGACCCAGCCACATCTCTGCTGCTGCTGGAGGGAAAGCAAAACCCTCTCCTAGGACTATTTCTGCTCCCAGGACCCTTGTGCTGCCCTGGTTGATCTAGCAGCTGCCCACTGAGCGCTCTTGCCTTTCACATCCTCTTCCTCTGCTTGCATAGTCCCCAGCTCGCATTTTGCTTCACATTTTCCTTTTTTTTTCTTTCCCTTTTTTTTTTTTCCTTTTAACTGCAGAAAGGCCTCCCCGCCTAATCTAATTGCAGCTCCTTTGTCACAAGCAGATGTCACTTTTACATCTGTGCGTCTGCTCCAGCGCCCCGTCCCCGCCAGCGCCGCAGATGTTCCCGCCGCGGCGGGAAAAAGCAACGCGCAGATCCCTCTGCTGGCGGCGGCTTGAACGGCCCCGCCAGAAAGCAAAGCAAAAAATACATATGTATATATATATATGTGAGTGTGTGTGCATGTATATTGCAGTTCCCCCTGTCCTATTCTGGCTGATCACTACACACAGAACGGAAACTAAAAAATAACGGTGAGGAGGAGGAGGAAATCACGATTTTTCCCGTTGCATTTGGAAGTCCCCAGGCCCGCTCTGCCTTCAGGACAGGTGACAAAATCGTTGGGGCGAAAATAGGGATATGTCGCGAGCTGAGCCCTCCGTGCCGCCCGGGGCCGCCGCTCTGCGGGCATTTGCGGGGAGCTCCCGGGCCGCGGAAGCGCAAGTTTCTTCCCCGTGGTCAAATTAAACCTCTCTCCGCTGACACGGGCGCTTCCCAGCCCGCAGCGCCGCCGGGGCCTGGCTGCCAGGCCTCTCCTATGCCGAGATGGTTTGGCGTTTCTCTGCAAATAAAGCAATCAACGAGAAATCCTCGCCGGTATTTAATATTTTATTCGGTCCTATGTTATTGTGTTTCGCCTGCGGTGAAACATCTCCGTGGGGCTGAGGCATGAGGAGCCTGACAAGCGCTTTCCCAGGCATTGCCACTCCAGCACAATGGCATTTTGTTGGCTGTTTTGTTTCCCGGCCTCCAAACATTCCTTCTGACTTCCAGAGGGGGGGACACGGCCCCCGGGGGATGCGGGGAATAGGGAATCTTCTCTATGAATGGTGAAGAAAAGGAAAGAAAAGTGTCTTTTAGGCTTCCAGGGTGTTTCTGCGGGGCACCCGCTGGCCGCGAGCACCCCTGGGCCCTCCCGATGGCGACCGCGCACGGGCGCTGCCCGCCGGCCTCGGGCCCGGGCCCAGACAAAAGGGCCCTTTTGGAAGGAGAAAAAAATGGGGGGGAGAGAGGCAACCGGGAGGCTCTAATTCTATTTGTGCCGCCTGGAAATCAGAAGGGGTTTTTCCACACTTCGCCTTGATTTGATTATTCCTTGGAGATGGTTTCTCTGCCCCCAGCCAGACGCGTGGGGGGAAGGCCGCCGAGGCAGTTGGCCTATAGTGATAATAATCAAATTAGCCATTTGCTACAACTTTTTTTTTCCCCTTCTCTCCCTTTTTTTTTTTTTTTTTTTCGGCCGAGCTGCTCGCGTGTGGAAAGAACAACTGGAGCCCGGGAGCGGGGGGGGCAGAGGGGGCAGCCGGGCACGGCCGCAGCCCCCGCGGGGCCAAAACCAACAGGGGCGGCG
>JAWLRI010000344.1:1750423-1775724 GCA_034781795.1 Crypturellus tataupa | reverse complement strand
AGCATGCTTGTTTTACACCAAACGTACATTTTTTTCTTCCCCAAACCCTCCTGTACCTAATTCCATATCTTCCTACACTGTGGCATGATAGTCCTCTGAGGTCATGTTTCTTCCATTCCTTTCTGAAAGGGAGATAGTAGGGGAATAGAGATAAAATTTCTTGCTGTTTTGAGAAGTTCTGAGGAATAAACTTGAATGCAATCAAGTCTAGCAACTGTTTTAGATAAAATCTCCAAGTATTCTTGGCACGTATATGAGAGAGCAGTTATACCTTCACAAACACAGCATCAGCATTAAGGGGCCTGCCCTAAGGGCTTAAGTTGTGCATGGGGCTTTCAGAAGCATTGACTTCCACAGCATTTCACAGAAAATTCTTCATAGAAACACATCTGTAGGCTCATTTTCTCTAAGGAGAAAATCTACCAAGGGAGGAAAGTGCAAATTTTATGAGCAACTCTGGTCATTTGGGTAAGGAAGAAACTGATGTTTGTAAAACTGGGGGTTTAAGAGACCCAGATCTCCAGAGAAGGCCTCATTTGGGAAGCCTGAGGAGCTTGTTTCAGAGGTGCTGAGCACTCAGAGCTCCCAGCTGAGTTACAGGGACTCAGCACCTTGGAAAGTCAACCCAAATCTTGCAACCTTCCATCACCACAGTGGTTGTGGCCTCCAGGAACAGAGCTACAAACCCCATGCTTTCAGGGCTACTAAAACCCCACCTCATTTTGAAGATGGGAAGGTGGGAGCCTCGCCATGCCCACTTACATTTTTTTGATTGTCTTTTTTACTGTGTTGGATGGTCCATATTGTATTCAGAGGCTCAGTTTCAATATTGAACTAAATATATTTCACCTGAAGTCAAATACCCATATCCTTATTCCTTCATTTTCCCTGTTCATTATCACTGATTGATTTAATTGATCAGTACTTTCACTGATACGTACCACTAATGCATTTGAATGCAAATGTGAGGATGAACTACTCAAATATTTACTCTGAAATATCATGAAATAAATTTTTCTTGAGATTTTAGGATGTACTCATAAATTTATGTCCGGAATCGTCTTTAAAATTACCTACAATCATCTGTACAAAGTTCATAAGCTTAAAATACTTAAACAGTATTTTTTACAAAACACCTACAGCTGATAAAAAACTGAATTATTTAATCACCTTAAAGCTAAATATATTTAAAACATATAATTTCTTAACATCATGCCTCATGAGTTCTGAACAAAAAGAAGTTTCTATAAACAATGAAAACTATTAATAATACAACAGATGATTCAATTATATTGTTGTGTATCATAATTCCCAATGGTTTATACAAGACAAAATTCAAATATACTATACAATAAATTATCATTAAGAGGAGACTACAGTTTGGTCTAATACAATCCCATTATTTAGAAATGGAAAAAGAAACCCTATTAGATTATATAGTCAATTCTCTGCCAGTGCTGAGGTCACTGCACTTTCACTGAGGCTGGTCTGCATGAACATTGTTGGTGTGGTTGAAAAGTCTTCTTCTGCAGACAAAGTTAGAAAGATATAAAAAGAGCTCTCTATTGACCTAACTTCTCCCGTAAAGCATTGGAAGTAAATATATTGAATAAATTACCTCAATACACAGTTTTAAAGAAGAAGACTCTAGGTCTACGGGCTATGGCATTGTCAGTAGCTGAGGTTTAGAGTGAAAGAACTAAACACACGCAGAGTGTCCTCTGTAATTAAAACTGTTCCCAAAACATAAAAATCACTATGGCAAGCTTCCTAACGTTTAAAAATGCAGCAAGAAGAGCCTTGTGACATATTTAAGCACAGATGAGTTCTTCGGGCCTACAGCTATTGGGAAGTTTCAGCTCATACTGCTTTCAATGTACCCGAGTTAATGCACCACTTTTCAGAAACCATAGCTCTGAAGTCAGGTAGTTTGTATTGTGCCCAAGACGCAGTGTGGGCAGGAAAAAACTCTCTCATATCTGCTTTGTTGGAGTAGCAGGGAATAAAAATGGACTCATGGAAGAATCCCCAGTGAAATGACACCTGTGATGGGAAGGATGGGTGACAAGTCCTTAAAGACTCTGGTTTCCCAACCCCAGGGCAAATCTGAAGAAACTCTTGCTGCTACATGCTGCTACGTGTCCTGCAAGGGCTGCATGGTCCCACTGAAGCTAGAGTTGAAAGAAACCTCTTAACAGCCCATGAAACCTGGTGCCTGAAGCTCCTCTGTGTATTTGTTTTCTATCACCTACATCTTGACTCCAGGAACTGTTTAACTGCATGGTCACCTCTTATGCTCAATACTAAATGAGCCAAGGAGGGATTTGTTTTCTTAAGAGAATGCCAGAGAGTTGCTTACACTCCCAAAGCTTGGCAGTTTCAAGCAAAAAGACCACAGATTTCAGCTCTGAGCATCCTGGTATTCAAGGCTGGGGGGATGCGCTCCTGCCTTGGTCTGACTTGGCCCTTAAATTCTCCCACAGAGGAGAGCAGAGACAGCTCTATTTGAAGTGCATGGAGTACTTCTCTGGGGCAGATGCATGAGAAATGCAATTTATTCCTCTCTGTAACAACAATCCCTTTCTCCACAACAATCATATGTTACATCCCCCCTGGAAATGGCTGTTAGGTTTGAGGGAACACCCAACCCAGCACCATGTGTTGTGCCAAATCCACTTTCGTTTGTTGCTGGTTTGTTTGCTGAGGTTATGAATTCTCCCAAAATACTCCTGTAAGGAAGAGATGGCATTTTACTGTTAATTTTTCCATGGGCTACAGTTACGTAACATAATCACATCTGCCTAAAGACCTCAACGTGTTTCTCCAAAGAATGATTATATTGCAACACCTGTAGGAAGGACATTATTCGTTTATGCTAAATGTGTTACATTATTGTATTACTCTCCCCAATTGAGTTACTCAGATATTTAAAGAGCAAAAATATTTGTCTGAGATAATGATTTGTAGGATGGCTTCTCCTGTCAGGGATAACTCAACCATACAACCTGCTCTGTAAAACCAAGAGTAATTCACCCATAAGCATTTTTTTTTTTTTTTTTTTTTTGCAGTGAATCACTTGAATTACCTATTTCTTTGCAATCTAGAGGTTTCCCCAGCAGATGCTTTATCCCAAGGATAAATGCACAGCCTCAGGGGCAGCAGCTGTGATGAGCGTGCAAGAACCTGGCCGCCCTGTGAGCTCCCTGGTCCTCCAAAGCCGCGTGGGAAGGGACCCCGCGGGCGGCCCTGCCGGAGAGGCACAGCCAGGCTGGAGTGGCCCAGCTGCAGTGGACGTCACTGCTCCGTCTCCCCAGCACTTTTTAATTCTATTTTTTAAATTTCTGATGCTACAGAAGTGAGCACAGCTTCCTTTTTGCCTGATCCAACATTCATTTTCAAGACACGACCCAGCTTCTTCTGATAGACCACTCCATGTGACTAAATAGAGCTCATTCACCCTTCCGAAGTCAATCAGGATTTTAAATTATCTATATTCAACCCAAAATTTCATTCTAAGTGGTTTTCAATAGTTCCAGATAGATAGTTGTAGATAGATCGTTCTAACTGCTACCTAACTGATAACTCTATGTAAATGTTACTGCAAATGCTACTGCAGGGGCCAGAGTTAAGAAGAACATTTGTTTTGATGACAGTCTTCTATGTTCCATAATAATAAACATTTAACTTATTAATGGCATCATTAACATGTAAAAAAAAATGGTTAAATAAACCTTATTCAGATTAAACATATTGTATAGTTTATGTAGGACTTTCCATTGCCTGCGAGGCAACCAGCATGAGCATGCCGAGAAATCTAATGATCAAATGTGCAAAAAGAATGGAATAATCCCCACTTTAAGATAGATATTTTAAATGTTAATAATACTTTGGGGAAAATACATGATACAATTAGTTTTATTTTTACTGATCAATCTGAAATAATTCAGCTGGTAAATCCTTTTTTTCAGAAAGCAAATTATTGTCCCTGCCTCACTGTACCAACCTATTATCCAAAGTAATAACCTTGGCAAAAACCTCTATTTCAGCCCTTGAATAAGAAGTTGGTTCACATGTCTAATGCTCTGTGTAAGAGAATTAGCAGAAACTCATCTCTGTGTGGTTTCAAAAGAGGAAACTAAGCAGACAGCCTTGTTAATTTAGCATATAGACCTGGAATAAAGTACAACATCCATCATCTCTTGAAATTCAATTAAAAGCTGGTCTTGTGTCCAAGGAAAAGGAGCCAATTTTCTGCTAGAAGCAGAGTCTTAGAAGATCACTAAAACCTTAATGGTTCTTTCATTGTGGGAGCCAACACAGAAGAAAAACCAGCTTGGGAGTTCAATTTACCCCTTACATTAAAAGCTAGAACGTGTGTAATCCCGAATTTGGGGCTGTTGTCACTAATGTAATGTGCTCCGCCATCCTGGGCACAAGGAGAGCTCCAGCTTCTTTGGTTTCCTCTAAAACCTTCCCGCGTCACACGCACTGCTAGCAGCCGGGAGCAGCCTTCAGAATCCGCACGGATGCAGCAGCGCGGCTGGAAAACCCGGGCTTGCCGTGGGCTGCGTGTGGCTCCTCAGCCTCCTGCCGTCCTGCTTTGTGTGCCATACACAGGCCCTTGCAAACACACACCAGGATTTAATATCTGGAAAGAGGGAAGCCTGAAAATATGTTAACTAGATTTCCAACATTAAACACAATTTTGTTTCAGATTTCGGCTGTTAAACATCTTAATTTGTTTTGCTTTTTACTCTGGTAACATAATGCTAATAAACCCTGACAGCTTGTGACTCCACAATGAGGAGGTTCCTCCAAGCAATCTCTTTCCTTGAAATTTGATTTACCAAGTACCTTGGTCCTTGAGCTGGGTAGCTGCAGCCCCTGTCACGACGCTCTGTGTGACTCAAAGCAGGAACACAAAGCTGGAAATCTTTCGAAAAGCTGACGGATTTGTTCGTGTGCAGGATTCACTGAGATGACGTTATCCTTTTAACCTTTTTATACCCTCCTTTGCCAGTTAGCTGCTTTCAGAAAACCCTCTCCCGCAGAACCTGCTGCGCTCCCAAGGAAAAAGCGGGTGATTTTCTGGAGCATGTGTTAGACCCTTGGTGGGGAAGATAGGGAGCATTTCTGCAATCTATTTTTTGCAATATTGCTCCTGGAGGAGTGGGTCTAGTGAATAAAGCAGGAAGTATCCAGGCTCTCATGTGCTCTTGCCACCCCAGCCCCCGGCGGCCTTTTCCTTCCCCTCTCGTCAGGTCACGCTGCCTGCTGGGGCTCCCCGAATGCTGCAGCCGCTGCTGAGCCAACAGGACATCCCAGGGCACATGCAGGCCAGCCCCAGCCTTGAAGCCTTGAGCGGCTCATCGCTTTCCTGGGATTTTTTGTTCGTTGTTGCATGAAAGGTGCGTGTATTGATACTGCATACCAGGGAGCCCTGTAAAGGGACATGGAAAACTGCAAGTGAAACAACCTGCCTACAGAGCAGAGACATAAAAGAACCAGACTCCATCTCCAAAAGCGCAACTCACAACCACATTTTGCTTACAGCTGTTAAATCAGCTTTCCTCTCAAAACAAGAAGTTTAAATGAAAGGATTCACCTTCAGCTTGCCCTCCAAGCTCAGGAGGAGACCTGCTAGGACAGCAGGTCTGTGCCCGCACCCCCGCGGCCCCTGCAGCTCCCCGCAGCTGGGCTGAGCGCGGCTAATGCACCTCGTTTGCACACAAGCTGCCTCCAGTCCTGGAGCTTCTTGATGCCGTGGATTCTGCTGTGATGCTCAAACCAGCCGGGGCCTTCTGAACCCTGTGATCGCTTCATTCCAGTCCCAATAACTGTTAAATACAAACTTTGATGCTTTTTGTTTTTTAATGTCTGCACTGAGTTTCTATAATTTTTATTGACACAATTCATGGAAGTTATAGTCTGAATTAAATTTACTACCTAAATGTTCTCTCTCTGGGCAAATGAGTCTGTGTAGCCTATCTTTTTTCACTTGGAAATAGGTATATAATGATATTTTTCTGCCCCATGGGGTTGTTTTTAAATATTATTCAACTAATAGTTGCAAAGAGCGTTATAACTTTCTAGCAGTGATAGGCTTTATAGACAGAAGTCATTATTAAATATGTTGGTCTTGAAATACCCGAAGGATTTCAGCCTACCTTTTCTGATAGTACTACTTGAAATACACTTGAGACACTGGAAGAGCAAGGTCTAGGTGCTAGTGTTTTTAAGCACGACCAGGGGCTCTGGGTACCTGGTAACCTGAGACCTGCCCCAGACACCTGATAATCTGGGGATGTGCAACCAGCCACCCTCCCAAGTCAGGCTGTTCACAAGCTCCCTGTTCACAAGCTCCTGAGTTTGGGCACCTGGGCATATTAGTATTCAAAATGGTTCAAAACCTTGACCATATTCTTTTGTGTTACTGCTATAGAAACAGGGTACACAAGGTCAAGTATCTTCAAAACACAGAGACCTTTCTATGAAAATGTAAGTAAATAAAATGGTCTTGAATATCTTTTTTTTTTTTCCATGATGAAAAGTACTATGGCAGACTAGGGAGAAATATATCTTACTGTATCTGCTCTGTGAATCAAAAGTCTTTAATAAAGACCATCAGAGCAGCATGTCTTTCCACATTTGGTTTGCTTCAGTCATCTCGTCGTCCTACAAATTTCTGCAGGAGTCCCAGGAGCCCTCACTGCATTCTGTGCATCTTCTATCTCTGTATGCAGCTTTCCAAAGGTTTATCAGCAATGTTTATTTACAGCTTTTTTTTTTTCCAAAGTGAAAACTCACAACAAGCCATTAAAAAAGTGTATTGATCAAAATGGAGGAATAATTTCCGTCTAAAAAGCAGAACCCTGGCATCTGGAGGAAGAAAAAAAGGCATTTTTTTCAGTGAATGATGACAGCAGACGACTCCACCTCACATGCTGAACTGAATGACAACAAGGGCGGTCCAGCCCTGTGAGCTCCTCAGACTCCCGTTCATTCAAAGATTTCTCAAAGGTGGCTTGCAAAGGCCATTTGCTGAAGCAAGGCTGGCAAATGCAGCTGCAAACAGCGTTTCTTCTGCATAAACCGCCGAGCAGCCAGGCGATAGCAGTAGCAGTTCTGAGGGGGCTGAGCAGTTCTGAGGGAAGGCCTGTGTGTGCCGTGACCAGTCCCCAGTGCTGCACAGCGTTGTCATACATCAGCTTGGCTACTGTAGGCAAAATGAAAGTCAGCGTTTTCTTGTTATAGATGATCTTTTTTTTTTATTACTCAGTGAATAAACTTAAGATCAACTATTTTATAGACGCTGAAGTATATAAAAATATTAATTAACACTTACAGGAGAAATATAACAAGAAAACCTATCAGCAAATTGTCAGAAATCAGACCTAACTGCTATAAAAAAGATGTGGAAAATGCAGTAGCTTTTCTTGAAGGATAGTAGGGCAGCTCCTACTAATAGTCCTTCTACTAACAGAAGGAGCACAGCTCCTTCATACATTGCTGTGGGAAAGTACATCAGTTATTACCCTTAAAATACAGAATTGCTTTTGATATGTTGTGTGCAGTTGAAATGCAATACAAAACAAATGATCAGCCTGTTATCCAGTAATGGACACTTGTGAAAAAAATGTGGAATGTATTGAATAAATAATAATAATAAAGTTCTGCTATTTTTATGAAGTCTTTTGCAAACACACTTCAAAGAGCTGAAATGCTCATGGAACCATTCCTTGTAGGAGATATACAAATGTCAGAAATAGGTGACTATTTTTAGGGTCATGCAAATGTGTTTAGAAGGCTCTCTCAGTCTGGGTATGTTGGGACCTGCAGCATTTCCCACAGCCTGTTACACACTGTGGGCCGCTATCACCAGAGAGTCTCTTTGCCTTTACACGAGGAACATGTATCCGATGCCAGAGCTACTATAGGAAAAATGTTTTAGAACGCCTCTGAAGAACAGAAACCAGAAGAAAAAAAAAAGAATAATTTGAAGAGCTACATAATCTTTTACAGAATAAGCAGCATTTGCTGCTACAAGTGTTGGTTTTCTTTTTCTAGAAGGAAAGGTTTGATCCACCCATGCAGATTTGGAGACATTACCCACCCTCCAAGCCCTAATACTCTGCCCTAATGTTCAATATGAGAAGCTACCACACATTTTCCATAGACAGATGCAAGCGTCACGTCACTGTTCCTATACTTGTTGTTGGAGCAATTTGTTGTCTGTAATGAAAAAGATGGAGAAAATGATACCCTTCTTTTTATTTTTTTTTCCTTCTTGTTGTGATTATTCTGTTATTTCAAGGAAAGACTGGGATTTCTGTCATTTTTTACTCCCGTCTCTACAGTCACACACTATGGCTTCAGTATGCTCTAAGAAACAGGCTACCTGCTTAGAAAAACCTGTCTGTGACCCATGGATGCGGCATTAGCTAAGAGAATTAGCAGCATGTCCTGTGCAGCGAGGCGAAGGCAGCCTGTGGATGAGTTAGCAATGACTCATGAGATTGTCTTCAATAATGGATTTTTTTTTTTTCTCTCCTAAATGGCTTAAAATCCCATCTGCTTTGGGAAGGGGATCTTGCAGAGCACAGGGTATTCAGTCTGCAGAGCAGCAGCTGGGGCCTTGCAGAGGGGTGAGCGGTCCTCTTAGCACTGGATTTTAGAAAACTAACCAAAAGAATGGAAAGCAACAACCACAAACCCCACAAAAGATGAACCTCACACTTAGGAGAGCCACGACCCAGTAAAGGAAACCTTCTACTTATATCTTTGTTTTGGATCCTTATTACCTGTAAAACTTGAGTGGCTTCCAGTTTAGTCATTTCCTCTTATCGGGAAATTCAGATGAAATTACATCCCTACCGGAGGCTTTTAGAGGTATATAGGAGTCCTACTTGGCTATACAAGAGATGTGTGTTTTTTCTGGCGTCTTTTCTTTTTTTCCCAGCCAAGCGGTGGTCACCTGATGGGGTCCAGGCTCTCCTTCTGAGCGTCCCTGCAGACGCGGCGCAAAAATGGAGCATCTTATCCTCTCCTCTACCTGCCTCACCTCGTCCAGGAGAGCAGGCACAAGGCCGCCTCCGAGGGAAGCGAGTTGAGTGCTCGCTCCTCTAGGTTCCACGTTGCTCAGGCAGTGTCCTGCTGTCAGGGTTTCTGGCGCCCATACAAGAGCAAACCTCTCCCTGCTCCACTGGGCAGCAAGAGCTGCACCCCAGAGCTGATTCTCTTAGCACATTGTCGCCACGGACAGTTGTCTGGATGAGGGTTGATGCTCATGAGATGAGCAACCTATTCATATTTACTGCCACCACTACTCATTGCCTGTGCTAGAGCTTCCAGCAGGTTCTAGGGCCTCCCTGTTTTCGCAGATGGTCTTGGCACCGAAGTGCTGGAGGAGATATACGAGCTGCTCAGTTAGCTGGTCTCCCACAGACCTGCCTACCTGGGGACTCTGGATTACCCGTTATCGCTGATGATTTTGTCATGAGATCAGCCCAGGAGAGTTGCAGAAATTGGTATTTCCAGCATTTTTCAGGCTCGTAAGGGCCACCTGCCCATCTGGACCCAACAACCTTGCTGCAGAGCCCCCGTTCGCTGGAGACCCTTGCTCACCTCTTACGCCAGAGCAGCGCTGGCCCTCTACCCACACACATACATGGAAAAATAATGTAATGCCACTACCATTTCCATTAGGGCAGCTGTGATCCAGGCACCAGGCTAAGAGACAAGACTTTAAAAAGATTAAATCGTCAATACGTCCCCATGACTCATCCACCAGTCCAGATGCTTATCTGGCTCAAAACCAAAGCAGCCATCCATTGAACTCCCGATCAAAAGGAAGGGTCAACTCTTAGTTTAAAATATTGTGTGACTGTTTTGCTGGTTGAGGGTGAAGCTGCACGCTCTTGTAGATCTGCGATTTAGGAAGGCACATCAGCACCTGCATAGTCAGGCACCCAAAGATCAGCAACTCAAAGATCTTGGCCAGCTAGGAATGGGATTAACCAAGCACAAGGTTACCCTTCCCACACAAAGCGCTTTGCTCAACTGAAGATTGAATCACAGTCTACTGATGCCAGTGGAAAATCTTCTGAGCACCTTAGATTTAGCCCAGAGCTGCCAAGATGCTGTCCGGTTGCTGCTGCTCCTCCCTCACCGCCACAGGCAGCCACACGCACTTGGGTCACTGCTCATCTCTGCTTGCTGTAGTACCTCTCAGCCCAACCTACCCCCGGCAGAAGCTTTTCCCGTTGGGATGTATCCTGCCTGCTACCTGATTTTGCCAGCATATCACATGCAAAAGGAGAAGTTAGCTACAAGAAGCAAAATCGACACTTCACCAAATGTAATCAACGTTTTTATTATAAACGTACATTTACTATAAAAGCTGTTGCATTTTAGACAGGTCTTCCTAATTTCCAGAGGCAATTTAGAATAAATAAAATGAAGGAACGATTAGCGTTACGGGTATTCAACATTAGCTCCAGTTAGGACATCAATCCTTGTCCTTGAATGGACATGCATACAAGGATGGTCCCCAGGCAGTTCACCAACCTTTAGGACATTCACTGAAAACTACAGGAGAACTGCATCATAACACTACACAGTGAGAGGCAGGAAAAATGCACCATGGAAGCGGGACAGCGAAATACAGGAGGGTTATGATGCTTATTGAGGTTCTCTGAAGTATTAAGAGGCTAAGTAAATTTTCAAACATCTAAAAACCATTACATACATTGTACTTGCTTAGCAACAATAAATCACTTTAGCAACAAATACATTTACACTATAGTTCAAAAGTAATAGCGCATTTTTTTTTCTGTGCTGAAAGTTCCTGATAAGAAATGTATCGTGTTTATGTGTTTATACTGAAAACAGAGGAGGAAAAAAAAAAGGTCTTAGCCCAAATGAATTTGCCATTTAAGACTCCAGATGAAAAATAAATCAAACATCAACAAAGCAGTTGGCAAGTACAATTTCAAAAACTTGAAAATGCTGGGGTTTGGGAGGGGTGAATCATGGTCTGAAAATGCTGCTTCGTTTTGCTTTACACACAATTAACTGCACTGCAACATGCATATATAAATCTAATTGCTAGACCCCGGGATAACTTTCCAAGCAGTTTGAGAGCCCCAGCAGTGTCTACGAGGCTGTGCACCCCCCACCCACCCCTTGCTCATGCATTTTGGCTCCAGTCATGCTTCCTCTGGCATCTCTGGGCATCTACCACCAAGCTAAGAAGCACATCTAACCTCTGTCCATGACCACCCACCTTCTTCTACACTTGTGACTGATTTGCACATCTAAGCTACATCACGTGTGGGGATCAGCGTAAGTGACTCATACCAAACAGACACCCATGCATGCATTAAAGGAGGTCTTGTTTGAAAATTAGGCCCAGGCATAATATATTCACATATCCTTAACGCAGCACATGGAATATACGGATGTACAAAATAGTTTATAAAATCCTTTTGAATTTCCATGTTATACATTATTTGCAAGAAAATGTTATGAGGACCACATGCAAACTGTAAACATCCTTGTTATCAAAAACCTTTAACAGGTTTAACCTCTTTAATCATGCAAATGATTAATCAAAATATTGGATTTATTTTCTTATTTTTAAAACATTTTTCTGATTTTTTTTTCTTTTTTCTTTTTTTTTTTTTTTAAATACTCCCCATTGAAGACCCATGAAGGACTTTCAACTTTTTGGATTTATTGCATCCATGAGTCATCACTGACTGTGTGCAACAGCTTTGCATTTTCTAAGGCACAGATTTAAGGAAGTAACATGTAACTTCCAGCAGACAATCCCAATGTCCTCAAGTGATAACATTGTGCAGGTGTTTTCAATGATGAGCAGTTTTGCATGGGTATGCAACTCAGATGCAAGCAACTGTCTAGTGTTTAAATGGATAGCTGCTATGTAACAACTCAAAATTATTGCTTCCCCAAAAACCAGGTCATTTCCATTTTACTGACACATCAACAGACAATGGATGTGCACATACATTAAACAAGAAATCTGTTAGTTTAATCCTTTTTTTATTATTTTAAGGCAGAGTAAATTGTTTTCTCTGTTTTAAGTTGCATTTTGAACTGCTAAAATGAGCTATTTTACAGTTGTAACCTATTACTCCAGCTTGTCTGCATATTCTGGGTTGCAGCAAGGTCTTAGCTGAGGCAACTCTCCCAGCGAGCTGCTGCAGCACCTCAGCAAGGAGCTCATCCCTAAGCAAAAAGTGCAAAGGAAACTGCCTCAAACACAGGCGAGTCACACTTTTTTGCCTGTCACAACTGTCCTCCTCCCTGTCTGCTTCCCACAGTCCCGAGTTTTGCTGACCTTGAGGTGGACGCACGGAGGGACGCAGGTTCACGGCCACCCCTTGGTTGCCCTCATTCACTACTGTCCCTAGTGAGGGCTCGGGACGGAGAAGACGCCACCGCACGCGTTTCTTCTCACATGGTTTCAACCAAACGTAACACTCGCAAGCAAACGAGCAGGCTGGGCCATCTATGGGCAAGGTACAACAGAAAAAGCCCAGCATACCTTGACCTGCAGCTTGTACACTCACATTTCTACTGTATCTGCTCAGTTCAAGCTCCTCTCCCCCACATCCCCCTCTCATCAAATCTATGGATTTTATCATGAAGGAGTAGTGCTCCTAACGGGAATTCCGCAGTCGCTAATGGTATAGAGTCTTTAGGTTTAATGAAGAAATCTTTATTTGACAGAATATTAAGCTATAGTCATGAACATTACATGAGGTACACAAACAAAAATTCCTATCACTAAAGGTGCAATAATTTATTTGTATAACTCCTACCCTCCACTGAAGGTAATATAAACATAAAATGTTTCAGAATTACAGGATGTATTATCAAACTAGTCTCTGTATAAAAAAAAAGTTATAGCTTCAGTTATAACAGAGAAGTCATGTGCTGTGGTGTTTAGTTTTCTCAAATGCACTGATTAGATACTATCTTAAAATTACTTCTCATCTCCAGTTGGCATATTCTATAAAGGCTCTGTAAACTTAAAACTTTAATTCCTAGAAATATTAAAACAAAACAAGTTTATTGCATTTTAATTTTCTTATTACCTTTAAAAGAACCAAGTAACAGACTGGATATCATAAACACACCTGAAAAGGCGGGATTTTTTTATAGTACTTAGGCTATACCTTACCAGATACCATCATACTTATTTTGCAAATTTCTTAAGAAAGGGGGGAAAAAAAAACATATTGAGTTTTAAAGGAGCAGGTGTAGCCTTTTCGTATGAGCTTTTCAAAATGAGATGAGCGCTATGACGTCCGTGGTTCCAAGCTCTAACAAGTGATTGTCTGGAGGCAGCCGAGACACACGAGAAGAGAGTTCCTCCGTGCAAGTCGTTAGACTGAAAGTCATGTCACAAGGTAGTCGGTTGCCCAGCAGCTGGATAAAACAAGGCAAAAAGCAAGCCATTAGATGGCAGATTTTAACAAACATTTCTCCTGAAATGATGGAATAAATAAGATTTCCCTCATACAATCTCTATAACTCAAGAAACCACATCTGGAACTATGTATCATTTGTGCTCTCCTTCTTCTGTCCTCCTGCAAAGTTGGGGTACTAAGTGCAACAAGAATTCAGCATAATGCTAGTAAAAATATTTTTTATGCCCTATGGACTTTCATGGCATATGGGTTTCCCTTGCACTGCTGACTGCAGTCAGCACATTCACTTTTATTTCATTTCCTCACAAAGTAATGTGGGGATATTTACTTTGCAGTGGAAAAACTCTGCAGTGGAAAACAGTAAAGCAAACAACCGATGAGTCATCCTTAGCAGCGCCTGTATTTTGTTCTGTGATAATACAGAACTCTGATGTTATTTGGTCATACAGAGTATTTAATGAATTTACTGCTTGTCTTTAACTTCAATGCTAGGAAATCTGTAACTATTCCTGTGTTTGACATTGAATATTGAGTTAATTTCATTGATTATCACTGGTATGAGATTTTCGTGTAGAGAGATAACCTATCAATAAACTCCTGCACACTTTTATTTAAATAACACAAATATGCCCTGGACCACTAGATAAGCTTTTACATGTTTTCTCTTTCAATTTTTTTTTTTTAATGAAAAAGATACATCCAGAGCTTCAAATAAAATTTTAGCAGCCAAATATTTCTACAAGGAGCCCATAAGCCCCTCAAAAAATACCAATTACATCTGGCTTCAGTGAAGAGTGTCTACTGCAGCACTGCAAAGGTTTCAAGACACAGGCAGAGGAGTGGGCCGGCAGGAAAGAGCTGTGGAATCAAACAACTGATTTGATATTTACCATTAGGCCTTCCAGAAATGAAGGGAGTAACACTAACATTGCACCAGCTTGTGGAGTCGTGGAGTCCATCAAATCTTTGTTAAAAGTAAGCAATCCCCTTGCATGCAGCTAACCATATTCACAGTTTCATAACATCCAAATTAATCTTTTGGAAACTGTCAATAACAGCTGCTGCAACTTAAACTCAGCTGATCCATGCTTTAAAGAGGCATGAGAAGTGGCAAAAGATGAACCCTTCTACATTACTGTTAATCAGGAATTGTACATTTCCAAATCACCTGTGATTGCTAGCCATGGGGCTGTGCTATCTGTCCACAAAAGCAAAACCTTGCAGCACAAGATGTTGCTTGATGCAGCTCTGTACTGCGTTTTCCAGCACCACTGCTGTAGAAATGATGATGGAGGGGATGATTTATCAGCATACAGGCTGAAAAAATATCCCATTTAATAGAGCCTTCATCTGATGAAAAGACTCATTTCAGCAAAGAGGATTAAGAAGAAAGGGAAAATAGGACTTTTATCATCTTCCTCTCCTTTTGTGTAAAGACAAGAGGTGCAAATGTACATTTTAAAGGTTCCTTCAGCCACAAAGAAAGGTCTGTAATTCTGAGCCTGCTGAGAAAAAGAACTATTTCTAAATGTGTTGTAGTTAAATAAATAAATATAAATTTACTAACATTGCTAAATAGAAATCAAATAATTCACCAGATAACCAAATGCTTATACAACAGCACCCTCTAGCTCTGATGACAGGGAAATATCTCTGCCATGAAATACCAGAGAAAAATAAACTAATTTTTCTACTGGCAAATGTGAATCAGATTTCCAGCTCCTGGATTTCTATAGCCATTTATTTTGAGGGAGAGAAAAGAAAATAGTAAGTGAAAAGAGCTCTATATCCCAGTTTATCAGTTGCCACTCTCCCTGTGGGCAACAAATATGCTGAACAGGAACGTATTACAGGAAGACTGTTATTTCAATGCTTTTTTTCTTCTTTTTTTTTTTCTTCTTTTTTTTTTTTTTTTTTTCTGTGCCTTCCTCTTTTTCACAAAGCAGAAAGACAGTGTTTGTACTGCCCATCTTACCACACTGGTGATGTCAGGGTCAAGCTGAAAGGGGATGGGAAGGGGAGCAGTGGCAAAACCTTTTGGGCATAAAGGAAAACATACGTCAGAGAATATACTTCTTCCAGGAGGAAAAAAAAAAAACCTGCTGTTAAAATCCCGATGACAACATTATTTGAGTTCACTGTGAAATCAGAACAAAATATGCAGCTTTTTAGGACAGGATTTGGTACTTACTTCTGGATCGGATGTAGCAATCATTGCAGTTCAAAAGACCGTTTCTAATCCTGACATCTGTCCCACTTGCTGCATCTCCCAGCTGTCCCTTGCAAATGCCACACTGCCAGTTGAAGAACAGGGAAGGTAAGAGAGAGAAGGTCCTGATATTTGTCACCCCTTGCCCCCAAAATTTTGACTCTTGGTTCTGTAGTATTAGAATAGTGAGAAAAACAAACAAACAAGTAAAATCTGGAATACTGCAAGGCAATGAAAAGCTTTTAAGAACAAATAGTATTCAGTGCTGGATTTCAGTGGTTTCCTATCACACATTAGTGAAGTCTACTAATTTTCATTCCACAGTCAGCACATCTTTGCTAAAGAAAGCTTAAAAAGGCCAGAGGTTGTGTTTGGCAAATGTCCAAAATTGAGAATGGCTACGAGAATGTCTAGTTACCAGTGGGTCCAGAGTTAATGAAAAGGAGCACTTTCTGAATTCTCTAGCAAACACTATATTTTGTTGTTTCCTGATGGACACATTCAGGAACAATCATGAAATATTGTTTGTAGCTCCAGTGCAAGTAAAAAGATAGGTCTTTGAAGATATCAAAAATGCTGAGAATATTTGCAGTATAGATGAGCAGAGGGGAAAAAAATGGAATATATTACTTAGCTAAAGCTTTTTGAGTTGGACCATGGGTCAGATCAAAAATGGAGGAGGAGCTTTTGGGATTAATCAGGATTTTTGAGAAAATCATAAGATAACTAATCATGTATTTGGAGAGCTGTAAGTACAACTGGAAATTCACACTATGCCGCAGATCTCTGTAGGTTATGAAGATGACTTTCCTTATTAAAGTCACAGATTTTAGTTTGGCTAATACGCCTGATTTTTTTTAAAAAAATAGCTGTATTATTTTCACTTCTGTGCAAACAAACTTGCATAGCAAACATGCCAAACACTTGCTTCTCTCCTTATCCATTTCACAGCAAGAGAATGTACTCAATGTACAGCTCAATGCACTTGCTGCTCATGCTGTACTCTGACTTGGGATTTTTCCTAAACTTACCCTGAAGCACTGAATATGGAAGTAAAGACCGAGTGTTTCAATAATCATGGCAGCTCCTTTTCCAAGAGGAAGACCACAGGTTGAACAAAGCTTCCTTCCACTGACAGATCTAGGAAACAAAATATTAAGAAAATAGAATGGCAACTTACACTAAAGTACAACCAAATGTTTACACTGGATCATGAATAGGGATATGCTGGAAGGAAGGAGCACTGGAGGGATTACTCAGAATCCACGAAGGATGTATCAGTCAATGCAGATATTCACACGAAACAGGTGACCAGCACATGCTTCTTCCTGGACTATTTGAAACACAGGGTTTTAAAAGAAGAATTTTACCTTTCTCCAAACATGGACAACAGAAGCATAGAAAGATCAGATTCCTGTGCTGGATTTTTTATTTCAATTTGTTAGCAAATATATTTGCATGCTGTAAGGCAGAAGGTGGGAAAGCAGCTCTCACCTGAGAATGTTTAAAATCGTAAGTTTTATCCCAATGAATCATAATTGACTTTGTACAGGGAGTGGGGGTGGTTAGGGGTATGTGCAGTCAAGAACACACTTGCCATCTTTTCTGGTTCTATGCAGGATATGTTGTATGTCTAGCACACACATGAATGTAATTGCTACGCAATTAAACTTTCCAGTAGGCAAGCATTTCAACCGCTGCATGTGCATTTCAAACAGTTTTCTACAGTCTATGCTGGGGTGGCAGTGTCAAAGCCAACAGAGCATATCTTACTACATATCTTACCCATGAGCATGTGACTATTCACACTGAACTACAAAGACATCATCCTTTGGCTTAAGTTCTCCAAGCTCATGCTTAACTGTTTAATTTTAACGAGGGCTTGTGCTACACCCGTGAGATTTCAATGACCAAACAGAGTTCTGTAGCTGCTTTCTGAACTGTGTTATTTTATAGCAGAATAGTGCTCGCCGCTGAAGTAGGCAGGAAAAATGGGAAGGGAGCACTGTGTTTTATGTGCAGATGGCTATAAATTGCAACATTAAAAGGTGTTAATACTGCATCCACATAGTACTAATGTGATTTACACTGCAGCATGTCACCAGTGACTCTGAGATGTATTCAGTTTGCAAAATTCCTCATTGGCCTTTTGTACCTGTTGGGTGAGTAACCTGGAACAGCAGGAGAGCAGGGAGATGATGGTCCAGATCGGAAATTCTCATGACAGCCTGCCCTAAAATGCAGGAGAGAAAAATAATTTGCAATAGCTAAAGCAAATAAAACCAGTGGTTTTGTATTGAGAAATTCTGTCTGATGGGAATCAGGATTTCCAGCTCTAAAGATCTCAACACCAAAACAAAGTATCGATTAGCTGCTCACTGATATTTTTATTGAATGAAAAATGGCCCCCTCACTTTTTTTTTTTTTTCTTCCAGAGTTGTGATTGCTTAGTACTGCTTAATAAAGATAACTCGTACGGAGACTATTCCAGAGACAGCTCCTGCCCA
Source organism: Crypturellus tataupa (assembly GCA_034781795.1). Classification (NCBI taxonomy): domain Eukaryota; kingdom Metazoa; phylum Chordata; class Aves; order Tinamiformes; family Tinamidae; genus Crypturellus; species Crypturellus tataupa. The sequence goes on along the minus strand of JAWLRI010000344.1, from coordinate 1,757,551 downwards.
CCTATGGGTACAGCTGGTCTCACATTGCAATGAAGGAGAGTTAAGCCAAGACACAAGACCTCTACTCTGCCAAGGGATCATGCACAGAAACATACACATAGAGCAGAGCTGGAGTAGTTGACTGCCAGTGTGTACCTTTAACTGAGTAAAAACAAAACTATCAACACAGTTGCATATGTTATGCCTTGGAAGAACATGTATGCTTTTCTCTCATCACAAATGACAGAACTGATTCAACCTCTCACTGCTTACAGCTTTTTACAGATCACCTCATAATTTTCTCAAACACACCTAAGTAGTTTGTTACAAGCAGTAGGTAACCAGAATTCAATCTACATTACTTTTGACTAGATACAAGCCTCACAGAGTGGCACATATTTTGCAGAAGACTGTTCATACATATGTTTATGAAAATAGATGCTCCTTTCTCATCACATAGATATGCTGTGTGCAAATATCAGGCAAATCCCCTCTCTTGTTTACTAAAAGTACTGGCATCACCCTTTAGCAATGATTACCAAAAACATAAGGCAGAGGAGAAGAGAGAGGGAGGACAGAGCTAGGAGGACACCTACAGCTTTGCAATAGCCTTCACTTTGCAGTCTCACCTCCTTTTTTCACCTGTGGAGCTCGCCTGGGGTCCCGCGCCCTGACCCAGGGACGTTCTCAGCCTTGTGCTGTCTGTGCACTGCGGGGACAGCTTGGTCAGCGGTTGCTGGCTCCACGAGGCCTCTGAAATGACAGTTGGGGACATCAACACTGGGGGAAAATGCGAAAGACCTTTACAACTCATGTAAGGCAAGGAGGATGCCCAGAGCTAGCAGCCCCCCATAATGCTGCACCTGCGTGTGCCCAGCCCTCCCCTTGGATAACCAGCATCCCATTGAAAGTGCCAAGACTCAGAAAGAAGTTCTCAGAAAAGCCCTAGGAAGTCAGAGACAGGTTCTTCTGCTCCAGAAGGCCTCGGCAGGAGAAACTAATACATTCACCCTCACATCTCCATCACCTGCACAGCTGCAGGGTCTCAGTTTCTGTAGACGGCCAAAGGAGACCCAGAAAACAGCTATCCTTGAATAGCTGTTGAGGAAACAAGGTATTTCCGTAGTAAGGAACGAGTACCAAAGAGATCCAAATGTCTCATGACTTAATAGAAATGAAGCAAGAGTCAGCCACTCTTCTCCATAAGTCTATTAATAAACTGTCTTCTTTGCAATTTCCCTTTGTGTTTCAAATGAGTGCACAAAGCTCAGGGACAGTAACGAGCTCTCAAAAATGTGTGACCAATTGTGACACCCAGGCAAGCAGGACACCTGTCTCTGGGACAGGATGAGGGGAGCAATAAACATCCTACCAGACCAATCTCATGGGTTGCTGCCCAGGAATGGTCTTGCCCTTCAGTGCTCCAACCAGGTGTGTTAGGAGAGAAGAAAAGTTCTACCAGGTCTACTAAAGGCAGGTCACCTCTTTCAGATGTCACCCAGAAAATAATATTACTTATTTTGGATGGTAATCCCTTGAAAACAATGCTTTGGGGATGTGCTTGCATGCAAAGGACAGCAATATTTATGACAGGTTAAAGTGATCTATTATTCTTAAATGCTGTCAGAGATTTCTAAGGGCGAAACTGAGATAGGGGTGTCTCTAAGTTTAATTTAAAATGATTGCACATCACAGGTAGATGTTATTATACACAGAAATTGAGTTACTGAATCTAATTAGTTACCATGAATGAAATAATCTTTGCAGATTTGCTCTTTATATCAAGATACATCTCATATATATGTATATGTGCATAGATAAGAACGTATATTTACTAATTTATAAGATTACATATACAAATATAGGATTACATAACAGATAGAAGATAATTTTTAAATTATTACTGTGAACATACAGGCTTATTAACCAAATTTCTAAGTACAACCATTTTTTTTTTTTTTAACTCAAAGAGGAAGGGCTTAAAATTCATCTGAAAATATTTATCTTTTCTATCAGAAAATACACTCGTATTGTGAGTCATTCACATTTTGAGGCAGTAAGTCCTGCTGTTATTTTCCAAAGTGTTTGAGTTTCTGAGCAGTCACTAAATATTGACAAGATTTCTGTAGGGGAAAAGAATACATGTGTATGAAGAGTTTTGATTCTTACCCTGAGTTAGTGGTAGATTGAGCTGGGCAGATGAGTTGCGTTCTGGCACAGAAACCTGGTGCTGCTGTTCACTTCCTTTCAGGATACCTCTCTCTGGATGTCCTGAGAGCACTTTATTTACACTGCTGAAAAGAGTAATTATATAAATAAACACAGAAAAATTTCCAAATGGAGTACAATGTCAAAACCCCACTTTTGAATAAAGTCCATTATGTCAATATCAACATTTTTTCAAAGTGGATTGCAACGCGGAACCAATGTGGATAACAGCAGTGAATTAACATTTTGTTATAAACTTGCCAAGTCTTCCTGCTTCATTCATGCTTTGTCATATTCTTGCATTAAAGATCATTCTGGATTTGTGCAAAATAGTTTCTTTGACATAGAAACAGCTTTTTTTTTCCCAGTGTTTTCTATCAAGTATTAGCCTCATCAGATGCTTCTCTTTGAGAAAGCTGTGATTATCAGTTTTGCAAAGACCATCACTTTGAAGTTTTAGAGCTTTGAAGACCATCTGGCAAGTTTCGGTAAGAGCTCTTAAAATAGCTAGCCAACTTTACAAAGATCCTAACTGTGCATGAAAATAGTTCCCTCTCCTTTATTCAACTAACAAGATTGGAAAATTGGCATTAAAAAAAAAAACAAAATATGGAGCCATACAGAAATGTCCAAGCTATCTAATGCATAGGATCTAAATCTGGTCTGGTTAACAAAGCAGCCTCTCAGCAAATCCCCATACTTATAAGGCACGTACTCTGATACACGTAGACTAGCACCGTCTTTGTCTGCTGCCAGAGAATATATATTACACCTATAACCATGCCAAGGAAATGAGAAGATAAACTGCATTTTATATCCCTCTCCATTAACTGTGGTACCACTGAAATCAGCACCTGTGATGCAGAACAGCTACGACAGCCACATGGTAAGATGCTGATGCTCCAGCATCAGTCAAGGGTAGATGTGACTCCCACAGCTCTGCAGAACACAAAGCTACATATTGTAGAGAAACACTCAGGCTTGATCCATACCTATTCTTTTCTTGCTGGAGTTCATTTTCTTTGCTCTTCAGAGATGGCATACTGTCCTGCTCCCAAAGCAACTTTTTCTGCCTTGTAACTTCTTGTTGTTTGCCATCCTCTGGAGAGTTGTTGGAATCAGCTGAGTTCTAGAAACAACAAGGGTGGGAACAAGGGGTTCCTCTTGATGTCAGCACCAGCACATGTGTAGGAAAAGCATAGGTTGCCCCTAGGTGCATACTTTATGATTGAAAAGAATATCTTGTTAAACTGACCAATTATGAGTCAGTGTAGGACAACAAAATAAAATTTCCCAGTACATATGTTTGGTAGAAATCTTTGAATGACTTTGAGAGGCTAAATACTCTCCCATAGGCCTTATGGAGACTTCTTTGTGATGGATCTCTGCCCATTTCCATGAGCAATGCCATTCACTTTGTAGACAGCAGACTGGGGACAGGGTATTACGTGCTCTGTGAGTTCCCAAACAACAACACCCATGATGCTTCCAACATTGAGCTAGATGCCTTTTCCCTTATTGGCTAACCACTCCACAAGAACCTCACCACTGTCTTGCTTCCTTCCGTAGTGGAGGAAGAGGAGGAGAGGAGTTCAGCTGAGTTTGAAGAAACAATGAATGGAACCACTGTATCTTCAATTATCTTACGTTCCTAAAAAGGAGGATGAGGAGAGAGCAGGGCATTAAAAATACAGAATGTCAACTATGAACTTAAAAAGTAGTAGCACAAAGTAGCACAAAGTTTGGCTTGTACTTGTTCATATCTAGACAGCTAGGAAAGGAGCTGTGATACCAAGGATAATAGTAATATTGTCTCTTGGAGAAAGAATCATTTCATTTGGAAAAAGAATCATTTCATTTTTTTAACTTTCTTTGAACAAACTTTGAACATTTCAGGTGAAATTTTGTGTGCAAATGAGTCTAGTCTAAAAACATTTACATGATCAAGCCAAAGCAGACAACATTTTCCTCTTGAGCTTCACTGTGTTCAGTTGCATATACAAGGAACAGATGCAGGAACACAGGAGGCTTTCACCAATGGGAAACACTGAGTGTGCCCAGCTGCAATCCTGAGGATTTACTCAAACCAGCACAGCAATCAGGCATCTCTGTGTGTGCAGAGATTCAGAGGATTCCTGTCTAAGTATTTAAATATTGTTCTCAGTCCTTATGAAAGTATTTAAGGAAAAAATCCTCTTGAGATTTCATTCTTTTTAATAATCAGTTCGGGTTTGGATTTTCTTTTCTTTAACAGTAATTACACTTTACAGCATTTAAACTTAAAAAAAAAGAATCTGCCAAACAATCTTCTTTTTTGAGCATTATACCTCCTCATAGTATCTACGTTCCTCCTCTTCAACTTCTTTTTGTGCCTTCTCCCATTCCTCTTTCAGCTTGTCCTGCTCCCTCTGGTATTTCTCCTGAAGAGGACATAAATATAGATCAATCCAGAAAACCCTCTATCAGAGGAGAAAAATTTATAGTATCTTCTCAGTCCAAATGAACTTGCTACAAATGGATTAATTGGAAATAGGGATGAAATACAAACATTTGAAACATTGATGGCTATCTAAAAATCTTCTTTTCATCTTCTCTCCCCTTACCTTCTGCACCTGTATGTAACACTTTCAAAACACACAGAACTTTTAATGTGTTAGAAGTTTAATTTTTTAGAAGAAAAATTTAAATGCATGATGTGAAATTAAATTCACTCAACAATCTCATTTTTTTTTATTTATCATATGGCATTAAGAATTATAAAAAGCTATCATGCATGCCAGAATCCATGCCTAAGTGGTCTGGAATGGGTGATAATATCCATTTCAGTGTAGTAACATACAAATTTAAATGGTTTTGCAGATACTGCTTTTGGCAGTATTGGGGTGTGTGATAGGTTTGTAGAACTCATAATGCCATATGACAAATAACTAATTAAAAGAATTTTCACTTTCCTCCCATCAATTTATTCAATTGAGATAAAGCACTGAAGTTCGAAAGTGAGTAAAAGTGAAAAATGGAACTGATACAAAATGCTCAGCTTTTGTCTAAAGTGACAATTCAACAGGAAAATAACTAAACCACAAGGTGGAAGAAATCGAGGTGCTTCCTTACCTGAAGCAAGCGTTCTTGCTCATGTTGCCACCTTTCCTGTCGCTTTCGCTCTTCTTCTGGATCCCATGACCAGAAATTGAAACGCTTGGGTGAAGTAAAATGAAGCTATTAGATTTGAACACAGTCCTTCACCAGGCTGCCATAGAAAGCTGCACTTGATCTAGCCTACTCCTAAAGGTAATGTTAAAATGGAGAATTCTGAAATGGGTAATGGTAATAAGCAATGTTCTTAGTTTTACTGACACTTGGGTGACCCACAGGTATCCAGATGAGAAAAAAAAAGTCATTTGGTTTGCAAAGAGGGGCTTGGGAATCTTCAACTGGAGGGAAAAAGGGATGTGTTGAAAGAAAGCTCTAACAAACAGAGCTGAACCTGTGGGTACACAAATTTAAAGAAAAACTTTATTTTTCCTCTCTATAATTTTCTGTACACCATGCAAAGTAACTTATAATTGTAAAATATATCCTTTCATTTCATGTCTGCCAGCACATCTGACTGCTTTGTTTTTATTTTATACCCAGAATGTAATAACATCCCATGCCTCAATTAGATCAGGATCCCATTACGTGACATCCTTCAGAATCAAGGGCAATTTTAGATGCTTGATGTCATATTACCTTCCACTAAGGGTCACATTAGAGTCAGATAAGAAGACATTCTATTTTTACACAGCAAGCCCAATATGAAATACTTGGACTTTAACGTATCACTCGTGATTACCATCCTTGAGAAGTAGAAAAACTGTAATCTTTCCTAATTTCTATGCACATAAGGTAGAAGGGATAACTCAGGGTTGCATATTATTTTGAGATATATGAGCTCTAGAATAATGCAATTCCCACAACCTATATTACTAGCTTTCCTACAACCTAGTACTGTACTCCAGCATTCCCTCTGGGTAAGAGAAGAAGGCATAAATTCCAGATTCACACCATGTCTAACAGGGGAAGGAATATTCTCCATAACCATTTTTCCAAAATGAGTTTGGATTGTAATTTTTTTGCTCTCTCATTTCATGACATATCAAGACAAGATTTCTTATTGTATTCTCGGAATACTGCAAGACAGTTTGTTTACAAATTTCACTTTTACTACAACATGTATCTTTAAATCAAACAATAATGCAAAGAAACTACTCACATTTGATTTGTCACCACTATCAGAATCAGCTATTGAACAGAATAGGAAAAAAAAATTAATACAGCAAAACAGCAAAATGTGCTTAGCCTGCAGCTAAAGCTAAATTGTATCTGTATAAAAAGAAAGCTTCATATTAGTTTTGTATTTGTTCCCACAACCAAATGTAACAACAAATTGCAAGCAAATAAACCACAGAACTAGATTGCACCCTTCACCAACAAAGTACGCTTGATCTGGCTACAGAGGAGCACAAATATCAACTAACAGGAGGTTCTACTCTACTGCTAGCTAATGCCACATCTAACACCATCTACTTCTGGCCGCACACACTAGTAGTACTTGAGCGCTGAGCACTATCTAGTTTGACTTGCTTTTCCCTTCATGGTTCAGTGCAGGGAAGGAAAAGGTAGAGCAAAGGCAGGTCTGGAGCGTGCTGTTCAAGAGGCACAGTTGTGAAGAGCTGCAGATTTTTGTTCCTTGCACAGTCTTTGAATTAAGCTGATTACAAGAAATGGAGGAAAAAGGAATTCACAGACAAATGGTTTTGATCCAGTGCCCAAAATCAGAGCGCTGCAGCAACGCGGGGCTCGCGAGCCCCCGGCCAACTGCACTGCGGGAAGAGCCGCTAGCTGGGAGAGCAGGTCCCCGCGCCCCGTCCCGCGCCGCCAGCCGGCCCCGCTCGCGGGGTC
>JAWLRI010000344.1:1729612-1750323 GCA_034781795.1 Crypturellus tataupa | reverse complement strand
TGCGGCTGCCCCGCGCGCCGCCGTCGTGCGCCGCTCGCTGCGTGCCCGGGGCCACCCCGCTGGCCCCACGCAGGCCCTGGGGACGGCACGACCTGCCCCTGCCAAGCGGGAAGGTGCCGCGTGCGGCCCTGTGCGGATGGGGAGCCACGAGGGCAGCAGGAATGTCCCTGCCGGGCGCTGGGCTCCCGTGTGGCATCTGCTTGGGGCAGGCGCTGCGCTGTGCGGGGCGGCACGGCTGCGCTGTGTGTCCCAGCTCCGCTGCCGTCACCCCGTGTGTCCCAGCCCCGGGGCTCCCACTCGCGCTCCTGCTGGGCGCCGGGTGAGTCACGGCGCTCCCGGTTGCCACCTCGCGCGGAGCCGCCGCCGCGGCGGTAACTTGATGCTCTCGGAGCTGGTGTTTACAGGGAGGCGGCAGCCATGAGCGGCTCCTCGTTTCCCTGGCTCCTTGGTGGCGGCTCTGCCCGCCGGGCACGGATGGGCTCGTCTTGCCCAGGGCGTCTCCAGATCCTGGGGTGCAAAGCCCTGTGCCAGTGGAGCGGCGGGGCCGGGAGTCGCTCCGGTGTGGATGCAGGATGGGTCCCGTGCACGAGGTCCCCACGCAAGCACAGCTCGAGGCCGGGTGCTCGGTGTCCTGTGGGACTTGGCAGGCAAATCCTTGCAGCCTGGGGAGGAACGGAGCTGGGAGCAGCCCCCTCCCTGGCCGCGGAGCCTGGGGACAGCCCGGGTCACCTCCCTGGCGTCCCGCTCGCCCCTCCGGGCAGGCCCGTCCACACGGAGCAAACGTCGCGGGGCAGCTCCAGCCCCGTGGCTCCTCCACGGAGCGGGGGACGGCGGCTGCCCGTATCCGTGCGCTCGGGCGGAAAACCGAGCCCGGTCACTGCGCTCCAGCTCGGCGCACGCACGGTCCTCGGAGCGCGGCCGCGGGGAAGGAGGACGGGGCTTTGTCTGCGTCGCGGGGCAGCTGCGCCGCTGCCTGCACCCAGGCCGGGCTTGGGGGCAGAACGGAGCAATAAATGCGCCGTGAGGCCTCGGAGCTGCACCGGGTCTGTTGCTGGGAGCGAGGCGGCTGCTGGAGCGGCGGAGCGCAGGGCCGGAGTGCGGGACCGGAATGCAGGGTCGGAGCGCGGGGCCTGCTCGGCCCGACAGCACTGAGCAATCCGGGCGGCAGCGCGGGGACGCGGTGCTGCTGCATGAGCCCAGCGATGGTGACAGGGGCAGCCCGGGCTCCCAGCTCCCGCTTGGGAGCTTGGCTTCTAGGCAGAGCCTTAAAAACGCCATGCATAGAGCACTGAAAAGAAGCATAATTTTGCTCCATAATTGCATTGTGTGCTTTGAATTCACTTACGCAGGAGATGGATCTCGTAGGAGAGCTGGGGAAAGGGCCGTGCTTCCCCTCCCGCGCGCTGCTCCAGCGGCGCTCGGCTGAGCCCGCCTCGGGCCAGCAGCAGCTCCGCAGGGCAGAACCGGCCCGGTGCTCACCAGGCACCCGGGGGACATCTCTCCAGCCCTGAAGAAATGAGGGGCTGGTAACTTATATATATATGTATGTGTGTGTGTATATATATCAATATAAATGATTCCTGGGCAATGGAAGCCCCAAACCACGGAGCTCGCCCGGTTCTGCCCCGGGGCGTGCTGAGCCCTTCTGCAGGAGGCAGTTTTTGAGGTGCTGCCGCGAGGGCGGCCGAGCCGGCCCCGCTCGCGGGGTCCCGAGCGCCCCGTTACCTGGCCGCAAGAAGAACTGCGAGCGGCGCCAGCAGTTGCGCAGGCGCAGCGCCAGCGCGGCCCCGCGGGGCGGCCCTGCAGGGATGCACACACAAGACAAGAGACAGGCCGCGGTCAGCGCCAGCCACCAGGCCGCGACGCCTCCCCGGCTCTGCGTGCTGCTCTTGCAACAGGGCAGGAGGGCTCTTGCATCTGGCAGGAGGGCTCTGGCGCAGCAAGGTCTCACTCAGGGCAGCCACCCTATGCATGCTGCTCTGCACGTTGCATTTCTCTCGGAGATGTGCGTTTGGGGGACCCCACGACTCTTTCCATGCTGCCGACGCTAGAGAGCAGCCAAGCGTTCCAGCATCGCTCACGAAACCCAAGAAGCGCCTGCCCTCTGCTACTTGATGTTTGGACTGATTTGCACTTAACACAGAGCAGTTGCTTGTGTGCAAAGCATCTCCCGGCTTAAAACACAAGATGGCCATTCCTTTCCAGATAGGCCTGTTTTTCACCCTGATCCCCTTAGTTGATCTTGAAAGCCCTGGAAGAATCATGATATTAACAATACACAAGCTAGCAACCAAATAAGCTATTGGGGAACAAAACTTTTGATAATTCCTCTCTCTCTTTTTTAAACAATACCTAAACATATGCATCTCTAAAATCTATCCCAAATCTATGCAAAACTATTACACATTATCTGTCTTAAACACAACTTTGTCATAAGAGTAAAAAAATATTCGTTTTTTACATGAAGTTTTGATGTACATGGATCAAATTGAGAGTAGTAGCCATATATGCATAGCTATCTATGTGTGAACAGTTTGCATGCAGAATTTATCCCCAGAAGTTCTTATTACCAGATAAAGTCAATTACCCTACCACTTTCTCCAGGCAACAGAAGTATTAAATCATAACATCCATTAATATTGCAACTTTTTGATGTTAAGCCAGATATCTACAAGATAGCATCCTTCATTGTGTGCCTCCTTCAAGTCACAATTCTGCTGCTGTGTTTAAGGGCAACAACAACAAGAGTTTTCTTCCATCACAGACACACTACAACTACCAGTCAGGTATTACTGAACATGAGCTATCTGCAAAACCTTTGAGTCATTGATTAAGTGACCACCACCAGAATACCATGTGTAAGGTATTCAATATCATTCAGCTGGGTTCTCCACAGCTTCCACATTTCCTTTTTGCTCACCTTGTAGATCAGAGTTCTGCAGAGAAACTTGGCTGGTCTCAGGTAGTTTCTTTAAAAAGGGGAGTACTACACTTTCCTCTGGCTCCAGGACTTTTGGCTTCATCACCTATTTGGACATTTGGGATCAGACAACGACATACAAAGGTCAGCAAGCACAATCAAAGGCCCTTTCAACTTATTTTCTGAATCAGCATTATCAATGATTAACAAGTAGTGATTAATAACTTCCTGAATTATAATGTGGAGTTGCAATATTGAGGTCCTGGAAATAACTGCCAGTTGTGTGTTACCTGAAATATTCATAGTGTTCTGCACACCCAAGCCAATCGTGACCCAGGACCAAGACCCTAACATACCTGACAGAGCAGGACTGTCATGGTTGGTTAGTTGTTAGCTCTGACATCGCCTGCCAAGCTGCAGGCTCCTCTGTTTATGCTCTATGCTATGCTCTTCCAAAATCTAGAGGGACAGGAGCTTGTAGGCTAAGTTCCCTTTTCTGCGCCTGACAGTTTCCACATTTGGATACTACAAGCAGACCCTGGGGGCTCTCTTTGCAAGGCAACTCTCCAACACAAGCTGGTTCTGCAGACAAACCACCCTGTGGGGTCATTCACTTGCAGGCTGCTTTGAATGAATGAACCTCTGATGTGAGACACGGCAGAGCAAAACCAACCAGGACCTGTGCAACGAACATTTGCCTGAGAGCCTTTTCTTCCTCTGTTTGGTTTTGTTTTCCATTCCCTCTCCTCCTTGCCCTGACGCACCTCCTGTGTAGCAGGGAGCTGTGCCTCCTTCTGCGGTTCCTTTTCGAGTTTCTTTGCGTCCTTCTCATTGGAAGCAGCTTCTTCCAAAGGGATGGGGCTAGCAGGTAACTCTAAGGTGGTCACAATAGGGCTGGCACAAGCTGCAGTTGACTCAAACTGCTTCTGATCTGAAACTAATCCATACATACAAGAGGCAAAGTTAAGATTTTTTTTTTTTCAAATAAAGTGTCCTATTTCTTACAATCTATTTTCTTACTGGATATACCATAAGCTCATCAACTAGATGTTTTTAAAAATAACCTTTCAATACAGGCAAAAATAACCTCAGAGAAGCCAAGACTTCTATACTATCTGTCAGGGCAATTCAAGATTGTTAACCTCTGCGCTGCTATACAATGACTTTTCTATCTCAAAGGTTGACGTTTCCATCCGTGAACCCCTAAAGTATTTGAGTCAGTCTTAGTCCAGGTGCTTTAGAGACTTGCAGCACCTCAAGAAAAGGCTGGGATGATGGTACTATATTAAATTGATGGCAAACTTTAACTGCTTAAGTAATTTCATGCATGATGAGCAGTGCAATATATTTACATTACATTTACAGGAAGAGATTTTGTTTAAAAATCTGCTTTGACTTTTACCCTTTACATACCTATACCACAATAAATTATGATAGATCCATTTAAAATATATATATATAACATCAACAACAAAGAAAAACAACTTAGAATGATATTATGTGGTAGATTAAATGTATGCTATTGTGCTATTGGGGAAAGTAGCCTCAAATGTAATAGAGAAAGATAGAAGCAAATTGCTTTCCCCTGATTTGGGGTCCAGCCTTCCACATTAAAGCCTTTACTGTGGAAAATCAAGAGTGTGCACAGTATCGTTGATTTAATTCACTCCCAACTGCAAACCCCTGGAAGGAAGACTTAAGTACTTCATTCTTTAGCATTTTGAGAAAAAAAAATGTGCTAAGTGCAATGTGTTACTGAGTGACAGCCTCTGCCCTGATGGCTTTCTGGTTGCAACAGCTATTTCCACACACAAGCAGCAAGCAGACAGCATGCAACCAAAGCAAAGCGTGGTTAAGCTTGTGATCTTGGACACACTCTGCATTTCCCAACAAACCCTCTGGGTGCCGCTGAGGATGCACTTATTTTGCTCCAGTTGCTGCAGAGTAGCCCTTAGCACACTGGTGGGCAAGAGCAAGGGCAAGGGCAAGGACAAAGACAAGGACAAGGACAAGGACAAGGACAAGGACAAGGATAAGGGTAAGGGTAAGGGCAGGGGCCGGGGCAAGGGCAAGCCCTGGCCAGCAGCAGCTCACCTGGGGAAGCACACACCAGGCTCACTGGTCCTGCGCTCCCTGAGCCAGCCCCAAGCTGATGGCTGGCTGGTGTGTCTTCTTCCACCGAAGAGGTCTGCAGAGAATGGCATGGTTGAAAACATGACAACTACAGTGGAAATAGAAATATCTGTCAATTCCTTAAGGCAGTGCTTGCTGCTTTCTTATAATATATTTGAACAAAAATGTATGTGATTGAGCTCAGTAGGGAGCAGAGCGCTGGGAAGTATGTGCTACCCTGGCGTGTAACGTCCTTTCCTAAAGGTTCATCAACACCCATTACACAGTTGTTTTGGAATAGCACTCACAAATTTTCAAAAATAGTAGAATATTTTGAACTATGTTATCTGAAGATAAACATACATTTCACCCCTTGTTCTCTCTCTACCAGAATAACATAACGACTTGGGTATCAGTGAATACGTAGCACTTTCTAAAGTTTTAAAAGTGACAAAATAATTAAATACTTTCTTTATGCCATGGTTGCCTACCCAATCTGTTATCTGAAGGGAAAAGCCAGAGTTCCTATCAAAGGCAATGAATACTTAAAATATTATTAAGAGAGGTCAAAAAAAAAAAAAAAATACGGTGAGACCATATCAAGGCAATAACCAAAATCCTTTGTGAGGAAAGCTTCCCGATCAAGGACAAGGCTGTTGCAGAGCATCAAAAAACAGTAGCAGTTCAGCTGATTTATTTAACAGCCTCCACTGTAGAGTAGCTTTCCCAGTAGGCAAACCAAGGAACCTGCAGAAAACCAACCAGCTATTGCACAGTGCTTCTAACACATGAAAGACCTAGGATTTGATGCATCCAACAGAAAAATAAATAAATAAATAAATAAATAAGCAGGGCATGTGGCCTGGCTGAATGAGCTTTTGCCACCACTGCGCTGCAGGTCAGGGACCAGGTCTGTCATGGACATCAGTAAGAGGCAGCAGACCCCACTTCGCCAGGAAGGGACAGAGCCACGAGAGGTGGTGCTGGTTAAAAAACAGGCTCCAGAGAAATGCTGCCCTCACCCAAGCCCTGTGCTCTGGTAGCTTTGTCCCTCGCAGTTCTCAGTTGCTCTTTTCCACTGTTTAAACCATCTCTCCCTTCTTTCCAACCCCACCTTTGCACCAGCCTGTGCTGCATTTCAACTTTCTCCTGCTTCCTCAGGTCCGGCAAGAAAAACACAAGAAAAGCTCAACGAAATTTCTCTTTTGACTCATTTCTGGCTCCAGAAATGACAGCAGCCAGGGTAGTAACTGCTGGAAATCTTCTGTTCATCACTAGTCTTGGCCATGCTCAATGGAGAATGAAGCACTTTTTTTCACCATGAGGACAACGCAGCCGCGGAGCAGGCTATATAGAAAGGCTGTGCTGTCTCTGTTTGTGGAGGTTTTCAAGACATGACTAGACCCTGAGCTGCCTGGTTTGACCTAACTGACATTGATGCTTTGAACAACAGGCTGGACTGGAGATCCCCAACCTCAACTACTCTGAGATTGTACAATCTGGAAACCTCCAGTAAACTTACACAAATAGCTATTTTCTTGAACTTCCTGCCAAAATCCAAGTAGATTTTAGCTAGAAAAGCCAAAGGCACCTGTGTGACAAGCCCACCCACTGTTCCAAAGCATAACCCTAGGCTATCCTGTATAAGCATAGATACTAGATCAGCCTACAAACTTCATATCAAGTATGGAGGTATAGGCCATGCATAGATATAGGTGCTATTTATAGAAGCACTTCCAAAGAGAAGTAAAAAGACAAAAAAGAGCTACTTAGTTAAAAAAAAACACTTTTTTTTTGAGATGACATGGAGAGGTCACGCAGAAGTTCTATTCCTGCTCAGAGACTTGACTTTTCTTCCCTTCTCTGCTGAGCAATTATATGCTAGCAATATAAAGCTAAAAATATAAAACTGATTAGTAAGTAATTTACAAAAAAAAATTAAATCAGCTTCATTGGGGAACTCACATTCCCAGTATACCTAATACTATTTATAATACTAGATAATGTTATCTAGTATTTTATCCACAGCTGTGTGACATAATTAGAACAAATTTTGTACTGTTATAACCAATACAACTCCTTTCCTGTTGCCGAACTAGCATTCACATCGCATAAGTATCGTTTAATCGCTCTGCCCCCAGGTCACTGGCAGCTGCAAAGGCTTTGTCCAGCTGCCTCATGGAAACTAAAGAATGTTGTGTACTATGGAGCAGTGTTTTTAGATTACTCCATGTATCTAGCTACTTAGGAGTTAAAGTGAGCTTCCTCTGTTTACTTTCTAGAAGCCTTAGGCAATAATCGAAAGTTAAATATTGCAAGTGCATTTGCAATTACAAGCAAATCATAATAGAAGACAAAACATCAGTTCTGCTTCCCTAGCCAAGGTATCCATTTAGCAGAGACATGCACAGTTGAATTTATAGTGCTAACAAACGCCTGCTTGGTGTGCTAATAAAATAGTCTGCTTTGTGGTGGATAGGTTTTTTATCTCATTAAGTAGGATATCAATCAAGAAATCTCTTTAACTAAGACTATACAATTCAGAAATATCCACACTGCTTATTTCTGCGGCTGAATCTCTTTTCCTTGCAAAACACTGCAAATGTAGTAACTAGGAACTCCTAAAATACCAGACACTACTTCAAGATAGAGTAGTATTGGGCTGAGTGAAGTTTGGTCTCCAAAGGAAGCTGAACTAGAATTTTATTAATGAAAATTTAATCAAAATGTAGATTAGTTAATGCTGCTTCCTCGCAAAATCAAGTGAAAATATGGCAAAAAAGCCCCTATCCATAATCAGGAAAAAAAAATGAAGGGAAAGCTGTAAGAACTAAGTTAGAAATAAGGATAAAATGCTGTAAAATCATTCAGGAATGAATTTCATTGCCGTAAGTACAATTTGCTGCATGTAAAAATTATGTGACATCTTTTAAAGTGCTATGATTGAAACTGTATACATACCATTAATTTCCAGGTTATCCTTTAAGAATTTTTTTTTTTTTTTGATACAATATCCTAATCAAAGCTAGCATTTTCTGTCACTGTGAGTGGTAACGCTGACCTGACTTGGCTGCCACAGCCAAGTGCTTTGCCAATGCAAGTACCGCAGCCTGCTTGGACACATTAAGCCATCTGCCTCTTCCATTCATCGCTCTTTGTAACTAAAGATCAGGGTGGATCTACAGTTTAAAGACAAGCCTTGAAAGTTTTTCAAGAAATAATATCAGGCATTCCTCTCTGCAAGTCACAGAACCATTCCAGATGACATTTGCTAGAGTTATTATTGCTCATTTGGGATACGGGATAAGCTCCTGTCATTCGCCAATTTAAAAAGCTCATAGGAGGTCTGGAAGATGAGAGACCTGGACTTTACGCTCATAACCAAATCCAACAGGGTCTCATTCTACCTGATCAGAAGTTTTGTTGCTTTCACTTCTCATCCCAGACTCTTTTTTGTATAGTCCAGCTTCCTATGTGCGTTTTAAGGAAAAGCTGTTGATCTGGCATACATGTACTTACTCTTCAAGTGTTTCTTGTAATGAATCAAGGAACAAAGACTTTTCCTAACAGATATGTACAAATTAAGATTTCAACCCAGCTCTCCTGTAGCTTGGCCAAGAATCCACAACCACATAAAAGCTTACGCTTTAATCTCAGTTCAGTCTGGATTTTTGAAGATGAAGGAGAGTGTTACTTGGATATAGAAGAAAAAAAGTTTCTTTGGTGCCAAGCATGCAGTGACTAGAAATAGACAAGTTTAAGCTGGTGAACTAAAAATTAAATTAAACCCCAAACCTCTTCTCTCCATCCTGGCCTCTATCTTTTAAAAATTGCTGTTTAGGTCCAGTTTTATTCATTTTTTAGTTGTTCAAAGCAGAGTTTTAATTAGAGCTGTAACAATCTAATAATTTCTAAATAGCTGTACAAGGATTGGTTAAAATAAAGTGCTATTACTCACTGACAAATTAATCTCCCCACACAAAAATCTGTATGAACATTACTTTGAAAGAGAAAATTTGCTCTGCCAATTTTAATTCAAAGAGCTAGTGGATATAACTTCTCAGCATTTACAATGTGCATAACTGCTATGTGTAGCAGAAAGCCCAACCTAAAGACAGAATGACAGGAGTGGGGCAAGCAGATGCTGGCGTTACTGCTGGAGCATTATTGCTGGAGCATGAGCAGGGCTTCAGCTTTGGCCTCTATCTCTCCATCTGCAAAGAGAGGTGTACTTTGCCCACTGGCTCTCTTAGCAGCATTTCACAGCCACTAGTCAGATAGTTTCATTTGGTTTATAGGGCAAATTTGCCCTGCTTAGCAAAGTCAGCCTTCAGAATCACGGAAATTTTCAAAGATACTTAGAATAAAGGTAGTTCTCTTGTAAAACCCCCAAATCTCAAGTACTCTACATACGCATTATAGATGAAGTATGTATTCTTGAAAATATTCCTCTTTACCATCCTTTCCACTAGCTGCAGATTTCTGCATCTAATTTCACAGTAAATTTAGGCAGGACTTAGATATATTCCCCATGGCCACCAGTCATTACCATAAATGTTTTTTCTCCCTCCATCAGAAATAAAACAGAGCCTAAGGAATTACCTATACAAAATGATCTCTAGGCCTCTCTAACCCCTGGCAAAACCTAAATCATGCGAGTGTTTTGGGCGGTGTGACTCGACCAAGCTGTTTTCCCAAGCTCAGGCTGAAAGGGTCATGGCAGTGCAGCTGCACAGCGTCTTCCCGTCCTGTCGACAAGGCCCGAGGCCAGGCGGGCAGATTTAGAGCAGCGCTACGGAGCTTCAAAGGGAAGGCTGCCGGGCGGAGAGAAGACAGGACTAGTCAATTTGACAACTGAATTGAAACAGTGGGGGAGAAGCCATAGGAAAGGATGGAGGAGGAAAGGGCATGCAATGAGCAGGAAGAGAATTTGAACATATATATATGTTTGTATACGTATCAGAAGAATATACACCCTCACAACAGAGAATCGGGACACAAATTAAACACATAAAATACAAAAAGAAAACAAGCATCAGAGCAGCTAGAGGGAAAAAAAGAAAAGCACGAAACAGCATCTCTCGAGGCAGAGGGCTAGTGCCTTTGAGTCTTATTCAAAGGCTGGGAAGGATAAAGCTAAAAAGTCTCTAAACTATTTCAGTGACAAAAAATGTACAAATAGAGGCAGTGAAAGAAAGTTAAAAGAGACTTTGAAAACACGCTCAACTACATTTATTTGTAGAAGTTTTCTCAGGGGAAAAAATGTTTTGATTTCTTCCACTCCAGATAACTCTGTTTCTTCATCTTGGCTGCTTTTCTATCCCCATTTCTGTCATCTTCTCATTCTTTCCTAAAAATTCAGTAGGGTTAAGCATCATCAAAAATCTCTATGAATGGGTCACATGCTTAAATGAGTCCCTATAAAGCAACACTCCTTTTCTTTTGCAAAGTGCTGCACTAGTTACTTTCTCACAAGGAGAAAGTGTGGCCAGCTGAGCTGGGTTCTCTTCTCAGGGAAGCAACACAGCAGCTTCCAGAGCAACACAGCAGTCACCAGAGCACTGAGGCCTACACCTCTCACGCCCACACTGACCTGCCGGCAGTGCTTGCCCATGCCCCAGCACACAAGGCAAATCTTGCTGAAGACACCAAGTGTCATTACCATGCCCCACCTCTGCAATGTAAGCCCTCACCAGGCATGCATGAACTAGGGAACTCCTGCAACAGTTGTTACTGCCTCCAACTTGGTCTAAATCACGGAAGCCTGGAAAATTAAAACTGAGAAGTAGCTGGATAATCAGAAACAACTACAAGGAGCAGAATGGCACTATTTGTGTGCAGGGCCTGAGAATTCAAGCTGTTCAGCTTCCTCTGCCAATTTTACCACTAGAGTTAAAACCTGCAAGCAGAACACTGGACACAAACATTTGAGAGGGCATCAAACAGGTACAAACAGGCCCAAGCTGTAACATGGATGCTACTGTTGGGTTTCCTCTCAGTGCTTCCACGTCTGTATTTGTCTAGAAATCCTAAAAAGGGGACAGTAACCCTTTTATTCAGCTACTTTTTTTGATTGCCACTGTGTTTCTAACCTACATCAAGCTGAGGTTCTTTTCTTTATCCTCCAAGCATCTCCAATACCAGTTCTCCCAGGTGAGATAAAATGCTTATCTGATTTACCCCTTGGAGACAAGTGGAGCTCTGCCAGGTCTGTCTGCTTTCCTACAAATCACCCACTCAATTCTGCACCCATTCCCTCTGACAGAACCACGTTTGTGCTCGCGACACAGCCCCATGCTAGTTGCAGACTGGCATGAAGCAGGGAAATGTGATAAGGCACAAGCCCTTCAGCATGAATGAGCCATAACTCCCAGTAATAGAAAGCTGCCTGCTCTGGCCAATGCTCAGAAGAAGTCTGAGATGAAAGCAAGAATTCTCATACTTCTGCTCTGACCACATCTCTGATTCTCTATCTTTGTTATTACAGGGTAAAAAATGTCTACAATTCTCCATTCTGCCATTTTTTCACACTCCTTCCACACACTTTATTTGCAGTTCAGTCCTTAGTTCTTGTTTAAAATTTACCGTCTACTTTCTTTTATTACAACTTTGTAGCATCTAGATTCTTGCTGTGAAATGCTCCATTTTTTTTTCTTGCCTTTCTCTCCTGGGAAGAGTAGGAGAGAAAGATGAAAAAGTAGAATTAATTTGTTTTTTTGATAGGGCAGTTAAGACACACATTGACCCAAGAGTATTTCTATAACTTATCCCATTTTCTCATATTTCTGAGAGGGGACTGAAAGCTGAATGCTGAAAACTGCCTGCATATTCAGATTCTCTTGGAAATTTCAAAACTGAGACTAATTATAATGGCTCACACAGTCCAGTTATGTTGCTGATCTAATCAGATGTCATCAGGAGAAGAGCTGAATAAATCTGCACAACAGTTGGGACACAGACTCAGTTTCTCAGCGGTCCACCACATTTAAAGCACGCTTATCAGCTGCATGACATCCAAAAAGCAGACATTGGTTGCAGAAGGGTTTGGAACCTTCCCCTACCATTTCTCTACCCACAGACCAAAGGCAGAAGACTTTAATTTATAAAGGGCTTTTTTTTTTTTTAATTTTTCTGCTCTGGGCATATCCTTTGAAATAAAGCAAATGTAACCACTTGGGTTTCATTAGTTAGTGATTAAACACATTATGAGACTGAAAATTGGCAGAGAAAGTAAGGCCGATTTGCTTGTGTTGCTCTTACTGTTGGTTCTTTGTGCACAGTCTGAATGGCAGGCCTCTGTAAGCCGGGCTCAGTGTTTGTGGGGTCCTTCTGCAACTCAACTGGGGGCCTGTCCCCTCTGGCCACTCCATCAAATTTCAGAGATCTGCTTGGCGAAGGAGTAAATACTACTGTTGTGTACTCTTTATCCTTCTCTTCAACTCCGTTGACATTCTCTCCATTCATGCTGACTTTTCCATCTACCTGCAGAACACAGTTACATAAATAGGCTGAAGAAATTAGCTTTCAATGGAATTTAGGAGATTAGGAACTCAACGTGACAGTATTGTTATTGTTACTCTTACACATTATTATTACTGCTACTACTATTTTTGTTGCTCTTGTTAGCACCATCTGCATGATCAGTGCAAGGAGGAGTCAAGCACACATGGAAACAATAGACACAAACCCCATTCTTTGAGATTCATAAACAAAATGCAGACAGAAAGTAGGAATTTTCCTGCACTCCCTGGTCTATCTGTCTCTGTCTCCCTTTCTTTGTTTCTCAGTAACATACAAACACTCTTTGTGTATATGACATAAACAGGGCATTTTAAAAGGAGAATAAAGCTTTGAGATAAGTTTAGACTTAAAACTTCTGGATTTTGCACTTCTTCATGCTAGAGGAAAGTAGGTCTCTCCAGGACTAATTGCACTGATAAACCACTAAGCAGTCTCACAAACTCATCACAACATTAGCAGACTGTGTTTTCTGAAGAACTCTAAAGAGTTCAGAGCAGCAGAGTTCATCCATATATTTTTTTCACTGCTTGTAACAGAGAAAAAAGGAACAAGCAAATATAACAGGGCATTTTACCATCTCCATGAAGCAATAAAATAAATAGCTGCTTTCTCAAAAAATGACTTTATGCAATCTTCATGAAAAAGAGAGAGTAAAAACTCTCATCTATTCTGTCCTCGAAGTCTAGCTAGCTCCCTGGTGGGCATATATTTCCCTGAGGAGGTCTTACACAAGGAAGAAAACAACAAATAAGCTCTAGACAACTAATGACCAACACATTTTTTTTCAAGTCTTTGATATTTCAAAATTATGTTTGGAATGGAGGTGGCATGTCAAGTGTTCACTAGATTTGGATGCCTGTTTGTGGAAGCCATGTTATTAAAAATGTCTTGTTCCAAAGAAGTTACAAACAATTCACAAGAGGGATCAGTTAGAATAAGCGAGAAGACTGGCACAGCACAAGGTTCCTGTTATACCATATTGCACCCCACTAGCTGCAACACTGGGGTTTATAGGCTTGTCAGGAGAGGCAAATTTTAAAGAGTTGAAGGAGGGTTTTGTCTCGCTGTGCAGAGATCCTTCAATGCAGCAGGAACATCATGGGAGACCATGCAGAGGGGAGGGAGCAACTGTTCTGACTGACTGTTCTCTGCTAATAAGTGGATGTGGGAGTCGTAATGACATAGATCAATGATTTCTTTGAGGAGCTAACTGGGATGAATATGGTGTCCACAGGTACTGCATAAAAAAAAAAGCACATGTAAAAACAAGCTCTGAGTTAAGAAATTCTGTAGGAACTTTTCACTTCAAAATGATACTGAAAACCAATGCAACAAGCATCAGAACTGCTCTGTTGAACTGGAACACACTGTTTAACACAACAAAGTAGTTTGCAGTGTTCCCTGCTCCATTCCTTATTTCTCCACTCACATATCTTCATCACTTTACTTTTCAAAGCTTGGATACCTCAAGAGCAGCACTTCAACTTAGGATATGCATCAATGCTAAGCGAAGCGCCAACCCAGCTCCTGCAAATGTCTTGCATGCATGCATTAGAGGGTGATTAACTAAGCAGTCATCTCAGAGGCACTGGGCATCCTCAGCTCCTGCAGAAGTGCAAGGAGGTAAAGTGAACTAGCATCTCCCACAGCCAGCTTCTAGACAGGGGAGAAGCAGGCAGGATCCACAAGATTTTCAATAGCTCTAACAACTTTCCATATGAAAACATTCCTTGTCTTTTCCCATTGGCATCATCTACTCAACATATACTACTCATAAGGCTTATTTCTAACTACAAGTGTGGGCAGATGTTGAACCCCAGGTCTGCTGGGACTGTGTGCTGGATTATCTACAAGAGAGGCATGTCACGTAAGCTCTCAAAAATAGAAAAAGCCAGAAAAACACTGGCAGGCCAGACCATCCATTTTCATGTCTCTGTTTACACTAAGACATTTCTCTATTTATATTAGGGAGGAAAACCAACTGTTTGAATGATCAGGACAGATGCCCTGGCTGCAGAGTTAAACAAACACTCTGCTCTCCCCCTGATCTGGAGCAAGTCAACATATTGTCACCACAGCAGGCAATTGCTGATAAACTGGTGTTTCAGGGTGAAGTAATTCTGTAGCTGTGTATTCTAGAGAAGAGATTTATCTTGTTAAGATCAATCACATTGTTCCACATCAAGCAAACAGGATCTAGACGGACTCTTAGGAGGGACTGAGGGGGAAAGCATCTGTATGTTAGTTTCTATATGTGAACTACACATGCATTAATATGCATAGGTGTAACACATACATACCCTAGTCCTACCAAAAAAATATATGTCAAAGATCAGGAAAAAAAAAGAAAATCCGTAAGTAACTAAAGCAGTGACTAAAATGGAATCTCCAGGAAAGACCAGCTCAGGTATAAAGAAATAAGTTACTAGTTTTGCATTTCAACCAGTAAACACTGGGAATGGGGGAGGCTTTCCATAACATTTGAGGCAGACTTCAAGAAACAATGGACATCAAGACATCCTTTTTCACTGTCTATACAAAGCTGACTAGTATTTTAAAGAAGCAAACCACCTGAATAGATAGGGTAGCAATATTGTCCCTAGCCAGAGCATCAGCAGGGCTTCTGAGGTCCTCCTGTGCTGCTAGCAAAGTTACAGTGATGGCAGACACAAGAGGACCAGGACTATACAGGCTTGGGAGATGCCTGCCAGGAAGCTTCATAACGCCAAGGGCAGTGCTACTAAAAGCTTGGGAAAGCTCAAGTTTTGTTGCAGGCACGATTCCATCAATATGGCCTTCCTAAACCCACATGGACAGTTTATAATCCCTCTTTACTCCAGCGAAGCATCTTTGCCCACTCTCCATCCCTCTTGAGAAGCCAAACAGGCAGCATCTGTGGGCCAGCTGCTCCTCAAGGTGGAAGGGGCAGGGAGTTGCCAGTGAATACAGGCACACTGTAACATTTCAGAGCCTTGTGACTTGGTTGAATTGGACAGACTTATTTGGGCATGGCAAAAATCCAATCCCTGATCCAAAAGTCAGTTCAGGCCTTGCTCCAAACTTTAGTGCCTCCAAATTCCCCCCCTTCCTCTTCTGTTAAAAAAAAAAAATGTCCCACAACATATTTTTCCTAATCTCTTTCTCACTAAATGCCTTGTTTTTTCTTAAGATTCTTCTCCCCTTGCCCTTACACAAACAAATTTAGCCTGAGAAAGGATGTCCTGCAGAAATATTCTATTTGAACAGGACAAGTTTCAGAAGATGTTGGTAATCAAGACGTGACTGGGAAGCACAGAGCACAAAGCTAATATACAACACACCAGAATGTTGCTACCCTTTTTTAGTTAAACAGCATTAAACATTTGTATATGCAGATGATTTGGTCAGGATTCCTCTGTCTCCTAACTAACTTGGGGCAATGTAAGACATCCTACCTTAAAATTTTTTAAAACTTGTTGTGTATTTTTGGGTTGTGAGTAAGGCTTGGGTGTCAGCATAGGCACAACCTTGGAGACAACAGTTTTGCTCGGAGATGTGCGGCCCGTTGAACCACTGGGCTCTAACTCAGTGGTTGGAATAATGGTTGCTTCAATGGTGGCAGTGAATTTTGGAGCAGGCAGTGACTGCTGCCTTAAGTATCTTAGAGGATTTGGGTCTTTCAGTGGGGAATCTGGTTCCACTGAATGGCTTCTCTCCAGAATTTTTGGCATCTGCAGACGCTCAAGGACAGCTTCACTAATGGTGAATCTTTCGATGTACTGCTGGAGGATGCTCTCGGCTTCCTCCTGAGACTTCGCGTTCTTGTATGCCTCATGAAGCTCCCTCTCTCGCCTCTCTCTGCATGGGAGACAGCACAAGAAAAAAACACCATGTGAAAACTAACACTGGCAACCATTCCCATTTCCTCAGCTTCAGTCCCATCCTTCCCCTTCGCTCAGCTCAAGCCCTACAGGCCTGGCTGCCTACAGTTATCTTTTGCCTATGAAGTACACAGCATTTTTAGCCACGCATGCATGTGGCAGTGCAGTAAAACAACATACTTTTCTTCCACAATTTCTCGGTAGGTTTTGATGCTTTTTCTTCGCTCGTTTGTTCCCTCTCCAGACAACAACCTTTCCATTTTCTTTCTCTCTGCTTCTTTTTTTATTAAATCCTGTGAAGCACTCCTTCGGCGACTCTTCCACCGAGCAAGATCCTATGAAAGAAGACAGGCACCTGAATGCAGAGTTGCAGATGAAAACTGGCCACAGAAAGCAATGAACCCAGCTAGCCACTTGGTTATTCTCACTCCTAGCTACTGACCAGACAAGCATAGAATCACAGAATGCCTAAGGTTGGAAGGGACCTCTAGAGGTCATCTAGTCCAACTTCCCGCACACGCAGGGCCACCTAGAGCACGTGGCACAGGGCTGCGTCCAAGCGGGTCTTGAAGATCTCCAGAGGAGACTCCACAACCTCTCTGGGCAGCCTGTTCCAGTGCTCTGTCACCCTCACTGTCAGGAAATGTTTCCTTAAGTTCCTGTGGAACTTTTGATGCTTCAGTTTGTGGCCATTTCCTCTAATTCTATCAGTGGCCACCACTGATAAAAAGGCCAGCACTATCCTCCTCCCTGTCTCCCTTGTGGTACTTATATACACCAATCAGGTCTCCTTTTAGCCTTCTCTTCTCCAGGCTGAACAGGCCCAGCTCTTTCAGTCTTTCCTCATAGACCAGATGTCCCAGGCCACATTACCTGCATGGACACTTGATACAGCACCTTTCATTTCAAAGAGAAAAGGAGATTATACTATAAAATTAAGACATTGCTTTATTTTTTTCCTACAATAAGATATAGTGAGAATTTCCTATCTCTGTTGGTATCAGCCAGCTACATAGAAGGACTGTTGATCAGGACTGTTCAGCCAGAAAACAGGCTTAAACTCTTCCTCATGGGCACCCTACAGTACTTTGGCTCTGGCTTCAAGCAACACAGGTTATGGCTCAAGCCTGGTTGACCATAACAGACTGAAAATACTATAGTTGGCACTGATCAGTGTTGCCATGCCCTTGTTGGAGCAGTGATCCTGTTCTTTTTGAAAACTGCCCATCTAAAAATGTCCAGAGCCACCAATTCTGTTTTTTCATCCTTCCTGTAAAATCAGCCTTACATGAAGACACAGTGAGCCACAGAAGATACTTGCTACGGGTATCTATTTTCGCATCCAGCCTGTATTACAAATTCACAAGTCATGGAGAGGATAGAGACAAGATTAATTTCACAGTAAACCAAACACAGTTTTTCTAAACCAAAAGGTTTCTCTGCAGCAAACCAATAAAAGAATAAAGTTCTGTTGTAAAAAATAACTTCTGTAGTAGTTTTGTGAAGAAAACAACTTTACAGGAAACTGAAAGGGCACATTTGTCATTAACTTTACAACACTGGGAAAATAGTGTACAGATAATATTCCATATATTCTAATGAATTCTGGTTTTAATAAAAATGGTGATTCTGTATACATACACAATTCAAAGACCATTTCATAAATCATATGTTTTTCCAAATATTTTAATTGCATTTTTATTGGTAAAGAGCAGAAGGTACTGTAAGCATAACTTATTTTATTAAAACCAGGAAAAATCTTGTCATTTCTAATTTAAAATGTGGGCTTAAAACCACAAATTATTGATGTTACACTCAAGAGAATGCTAATTAAAGTATTTCTCCACATGACCTACATACATCAGTCTATAATCCCCTCCTTGAAACGTGGTCTTTCACTTTCTTCAGTTACTGATTATTCTCATTGAAGTGCAAAAACATTTCTTTGTTCAGCTATCCCACTATTGCCTATTGTTTGGAAATAAGTTTTTCATTAGCAAATTCCATAACATAAGCCTTCCTCTTCTTTTTGTACTTAAAAACCAGACATGTTTATCTTTTCCAGCTCTGATGCTTTAGAATAACAATAATAATAAAAAGCTATGAAACTGCTAATTGTTGGTAAATTTACAGCACGAGTATATAAAGAATAGTAGTGTTGTCTCTACAAAGCCTACTGAATGCCAAGGACATTCCAGTAAGGCCATTTTTATTAGCTCTTCAGAATTTTTAGTTTGGTGTATAAGGTGCTAAGGGCCTGGACAACCAGTGCACATTAACTAAGAGCATTTTCCATTCAACAGGAAAGAGTTCTCAAACTTCTTGAATTCCTTTGGACCCATTCTTATCTTTCCTGGGAAATTATGGCTTCCCCCACACACAAATCACTCAGTAGAAATTCTTCACTGTTCTACAGACAGTTGTTTCTTAGTTGTATATACTGTTCTTTTTTTTTTTTTTTTTTTTTACTTTTTCTTGAATTTTCTATCAGAAGGGTCTCTGAGGTTCTTCACAGTAGCTGTTCTTAACAATGGGAATTGCCATATCAACTACTCAAATTCAATGCATTTTTTTTTTATATCCCCAAATCCTCATTTGAAATCAGACTTTCAGGAATTAATATGATTGATACTGAAATTCCTGATGCTAGCTCAACCACAAATCATTCACTATGCTTTTCTGACTCTAAGTAAGGTACTTAGTTATTAATTTCCTGCAAAATGCCAGGACAGCTTAGAAAACACGTTAAGCAAGAAGCAATGTTTTACCTACTCCTTTACCTAACGTGTGATGTATTAAGCAATGTTCTGAAAGGGCTTGCAATACGAACAGGGTGTCTCTAAGTTAAAAAAATGTTTGCTTGGATAAGGTGGAAGGCATTTTCTGTCTCCTTCCAAGACCAACTCAGGCCTTTATCCTCCTGACGAGTCTTCTGTTGTGTCATTTGTGATATTCACATACTATAAAAACTACAGAATTCATCAGACAGCCAGTCTGCTTCCATTTTTACAAGCCACAGCTCATCTATGTTGCCTTAAGAAGCAAAACACCAGGCACATATGCAGAGGGTCTTGAAGAACTTACATTCTGTAATTTACTTCAAATTATGAACTTTTATGCTTTTAGCAATAACCCGCTGAAAAAATACAAAGAAAGAAAAATAAATCCTTATTATTTTTAGTAGAGTATTAGAAAGCAACTGTACATTTAGCAGGTTTTCCTTTTGTCTTGGTAGTCAGTCTCAATGCTGCTTCCGGGGATAATGTTGTATACTCACATCTTGCCATCTAGTCTCATCCTCTTTGAGTTGGTTGTGTATATTCTGCAGTTTTTCATGGCGAGCTTTGCTATGAGGCTGCGTCACAGCTTCATCTTCACACCTCATGTCAAACATGCTCACACTCCTAAACAAAGAGGGGATAATAAGAAGTGCAGTGTTACAGCTTATATTCCTTCAGCATTTTAGAGTCAAGGCCGCATGAGGGTGCTACAACAGAATCAAACACCTGCACCGTTTAGAAGCTCCCAAAAGTAGCAGTCCATCAGAAGGACCAATTAGTATCCCTATGACTTCTACATGGTACTTCGGGCAATATACTCCTCAGTCTTCTCTTGTTACAGTTAGTTGATAGCAACTCTATCTCTCACTAAATAGCACCGCTAACATTAAAAGTCCAACACTAGCTTTTAAAACTCCAACAATAATAGCTCTTATCAAAAATATTCTATTCAGAGCTGTTTTCAGAACATTTAACTTTCTGAAGATCAACTTCCCAAACAGTTTTCAAAAGCCCTCCAATCATTCTCATGTTGCAGAGATAAGTTTTCACTTCACTGTAAAACAAGAGAGGCTTGAGAAGTACATTATGGGCAGCATGACAGGCTACGGGCTATTGTTACAGGAGCTGGGAGAGCCTGCCCGGGGAAGTACATGCAGTGCAAACATGCTACTTCCTCCTCTGCCCTTCCCCTCCCTGCTTTGAAGAAACTCAATGCTATCAAAACCAACTTGTTAATACATCTGATTTAACAAAGGAAAAGCTAAATGCACAACAAACATTCATGTCCAGGCCCCAACAATTTCTTTATACACATTCTATTTCTGTCTTTGACCTTTCAAAAGTTAAAAGAGAAAAAGGTCATATATCACATGTCCATTCATGTTACCTAAAGATGTCCACATGAAGATAATGTGCTTTAATTTCCCCATACTCAGTACCTATTATTACTAAAACATGACCTCAATTGTGCCTTTAAAAGCAAAAAAAAAAAAAAAAAAAAAATAACCCCCCAAGCAA
>JAWLRI010000344.1:1700591-1729512 GCA_034781795.1 Crypturellus tataupa | reverse complement strand
GGAAGGGAAGGGAAGGGAAGGGAAGGGAAGGGAAGGGAAGGGAAGGGAAGGGAAGGGAAGGGAAGGGAAGGGAAAAGCACACAATAGCTGACTTTCTTGAAATCCTTTACAGCTATTTGAGTGAGTGAATGATTCTAAGAATGAGCACACAGATTTACACTTCATGTATACCCTAAAAGAAGAGGTTCAGCTAGCACTGCACTTACAACGCAATGACACAACCAAATGACAAAAGAAATACAGAAAAAAGACTAAGCTACATGCACTAGAGGGAGACCCCATCTCCGTTCTTCTGACCACACAAGAACTTCCAAAGTGGAGGCCACAGAGCTCCACTGACACTCAAGACAGATTACAAGCCACCTCTGTGCTGCTACAGAGCAGAACCATTTCGTTCACTCAGGCAGATCCACTGGAGTGTGGGCTTTGTTTTTGGCAGCATCCCCTCAATGTTTTGGAATATGCCAGCAGAGAGAAGTAATTTGCACTGCAATTTTGCGTGCTGAATGGCCAGGCCAAGGCGAGAGAGGACAAGTGCAAGGAACACCAGGCTGCTGCTGCAGCACAGACAACGCTGCCCTGCTCTTGCCATTTACCTACCCCCTCCATCAGCAGTTATTACCTCCTTAAGACTTTAAAGCTAAATATGGGAAGGTTTTGGCCTTTCTAATCCTGCCCGTCGCCAGAGCTTTCCACACTAGAATATAACAACAGTATCATATGCATACAACGTTCCCATACATTGTTTGGATTTATGATCTTAGAGAGCCGTACGCGTTTCTGCCAGGACATCTGGAGCAAGATCCCAGCTGGCTGGCAAGCCGCTGAGGAGTATTAAAATGCTGTGATACAGTCAGGCAGGTTCCTTTCGAGCTGCCCGCCTGAATTCTGCTTGTACGTCCACATTTCCAAGGGGTGCTGCCAAATTTATAACCTTCCACTCAGGGTGGGGGCCAAAACCATCTCATTAAAGGTGGAATAACTTGGGAGTAGAAGGAGCAAAGGGCGGCAAGAGAGGACTTCAAAGCGACTTCCATCTGACTTCCCTTGGCTGCAGAGCAATTCCTGAAAGCCTCACCTAGCAGCCGGTAATCTTTAATATCAAATTTGTATTTCAGAGTCAGTAAAATGCTGTTGCATCATTGTTTTACAGGTAACCAGGTTGTTATCTGTACTTCAAGCAGTATTATCAAATTTAGATACCAGATGACAGACATGATAGAACAGCCTAAAATACCTGGCTTCAATCAGTGATTCAGTCTGAAATTACTTTTACTGTTGAAAAATAAATAAATAAATAAAGGGTAGAAAGAAAATATAGAGCATCTACGAGAAAAACTTACTTCTTGTACGGTGAGATTCATCATCTGTTAAAATGAGTTGAAAAGAGAAGGGATTTGCAAGCTTTTGCCACTGATTTACCAAACAAATATTATGCTCCTCCCTGACTTGGGAGAAGTAAGAGGAATGACGTGTTATTTTAGGAACATAATTTGATTGAAGCAACTTCTTATCATAATGGTATATTCTATGGTCCTGTACTCTTTTTCCGTGATGAAGAGCAAAGGGGCAGAGGTTGAGATTAATGTGCACAATGCAGAGTGAATAACAAAAACAAATCAGGAGACAAGAGTGCAGAAGGTACCTCTCTCATCTGAGGCCCTCATTTCACTCAGTGCTGGCAGGTCCCACCGAGCCTGTCCTCAGTCCTCCCAGCGCCCGCAGAAAGCTCCTATTTGGTTGCCCTACTAGGTAACTGAAAATCCCTTTGCTGCTGTCCTGCTGGAATCAGTGCTGGCAGGAGAGATCACCCAGGCTCAGAGGAGTTGTCAGCCCAGCACGTCGGTCTCGAATGCTTTTGGGAAAACTTCACATGTCAAGAGAAAATTTTTCTTTGCCTCAGGTGGCACTAGCAACTATCAAACAAATGAAATCAAGTTTCTTTTTTTTTTTTTTGTTTAAGAAAAGCATTAGAGTGATCATAGTATTGTCTTTCAACTCCTTTTTCTCTTGATTTCTCTTGATTCTCCAAAATCTATGCTACATTGCATCATTTATGTGTGGAAACAAAAATATTTGCTATTAAAACACTTGATTTTCTCTTCTCCCACCTCATAAAGTTTAGACAGCCCTGAATCAGGAGTGTTTAAAGCTCTGTCAGCTAACTGCAGTTGCAGAGGCCGAACAAAACTCAAGTAGCACATTCCTTGTTGGGCCCAATGTCTTGTCTCACTCTCGAAGCAACAAAGAGATCAGCAGCTCTGTAGGAGATAAGGAGGTTGCTGCAGTATCTACGTTTGTTAACTACCACTTCACACTGCTCTAACCCATTTTATTTTATCATTGTGTAACATCTGTATTTTACTAGACCACTGCACTACTTCTTGGACAAGTATGTTTTAATGCTTCACGCCAGGAATGTGCGTCTTGGCAGACAAAAGTGCACAACACGTTTGAAACTGGACAGAGACAGGCACACAAGTGTGCAAAAAGCTGCAAGTTATGGAGGTCTAATACTCGGAGCACTTCAGCTTGCCATTAACCACTGCCAGTAGATACTCCAGGGAGACTCCCTAAGCTGAGTCATCACTAAGCTTTTG
The DNA here is from genome assembly GCA_034781795.1 of Crypturellus tataupa. Lineage (NCBI taxonomy): Eukaryota > Metazoa > Chordata > Aves > Tinamiformes > Tinamidae > Crypturellus > Crypturellus tataupa. The sequence continues at coordinate 1,726,912 of JAWLRI010000344.1, read as the reverse complement.
CAGTGAAGAATATCTGCCAGGAGACACTAGCTTCACTTTTTGAAGAAATTAGGTGTTCACCTAAGCAAACTATTACTGAATTTAACCAACCATTAAACATGACTCTTAATGTCTTTAGATCTCAGTGGAGCCTCTGAAATGCCACTGATGAGCATCACTAGGCACCAGTCTACCTTGAAGCTTTTAGGTTTAATATCATCTAGTCACATAAAGACAGGACCATATGGAAAATGTCCCATTTACAGTTTGTACAATTTAAATATATATCTATATAGAACTGTAACTCAGCAAATCAATTTAAGACCTGCTTCTCTGGGCAGTAAGCCTGCAAGTCCAGCGCAAACAGAGCTAAGAAACTGTATGTGGGAAACATGTCGCTTTATACAGAGACACAGTGGAAAAGCGTATTTTTTTATGCTGCCAAACAAACTCTGCAGAACTTTGCTTCTTTTAAATAAAAGGGAGAAAGGAAAAAAAGGTGGAGGAGGAAAAATAACACTTATGAAAGCAGTATTTCAGCCCCTTGGACACTCCTTCCACACTCTGGATCATCACTTGGCACATCTAGGAGCAAAACTGCATGCCATAGCTTTGCAGTCACTTGCAAACAAAACTGTACAACTACCTACTTCTGCATAGGAATAAAAACACATTTTAAAAGATCATGGAATTCTGAAAAAAAATAAAACTGACGAAAGCAAGGTAACCTTAATACAAGGTCAGACACGTTAGAGGTCTTCATTAACAAGCTCTTGGCAGTGGTACGGTTTTGTCCCTGGCTCCGCGGAGCGGGAGCTCAGGAGAAGCACGTCCACGCGGTGTGAGCGCCTTCCCAGCGCAGGCCGCTCCGCAGCACCTCCTGGCCACCGTGCACGGCCGCGGCCGTCTCCACAGGGACGTCGCCTGCCACCACGCACGGCCGCGGCCATCTCCACAGGGACATCGGGGCGCAGCCGCCCCGCTGCTGCCCCCGGACAGTGAGCACGAGCACAGACATGTCCTGGCCCATGGGACACCATCCTGGGGGTCCTGCTGAGCTTAACAGGAGCTCCTGGGCCCATGGTCAGGGCTGCAGGTCCCACGTGAGTCTGGTCAAGGCCTTTGAGGCCTTAGTGCCAGGGTCCTGGCAATGCTTACACCAAGCCTTCCATAATTCCTGAGGGAAAAGACCCACAGAAAAGACCTGTTGGATCAGTGAAACCTTAAAGAATCCTGCAATAATTAAAACCCTCCCTAAATCGGGTTCCCGTGACCAGTGAGAGGGACAGAGAGAGGCCACAGACAGAAGGCTGGCACTGCAAATGCCATCTCCACTCCCAGCACCTGCAGATAAGCGCAGGAACGGTAAGGATGCCCCTGTAAGCACCGGCAACAGCGGAGGCTCTAGAGCAGGTTTTCCACTCTCTCCCTCTCTGCTCCATGCCTCGGGTGTCCTAAACCCCGAAGGAGACGTGATAGCCCCTCAGAAGGACATGGTGGCTTGCACTGATGCCCCAGACAAGGGAAACACGTAAGAACAGCTGGAATCAGCTGACATTTTCAAACAAGTCTCTTCCAAAGTAGACATGATTCAGCAGCAGATTTCACTGCTTTTAGAAAAGAAAAAAAAGCATTCCTGTAAGATTTAAAAGGCAATTCCAAGAGCAGATTTCATCCCAAACAAAAGAAAAAAATCTTGTTAATTCCTTTTTCTTTTTTTCCCTCTTTTGAAACATTTTTACCTCTCCTGCCCCAAATTACACTCTTCTCCACCTGAAAAACATTTAGAGCTCCCTTTCGGCATGTTCCCATAGGAGCTAGCCCCCTTGCAGGGCATAATGAGCTGCATCTTTCATTCCTCCTATGCAGCTGAATAGGGCAGTTCCATGTAGATACCGAGTTTTCTGCTAAAACGAGTTCATAAATCAGTCTGCAGTGATAAATGCACCACTTACAGATCCAGAGCACGAAATCAAGATCTCCTTACAAGGTTGTCCCTGAGGCAGCAAACAGCAATGTTACAGAGGGAGATTGTGGCCGTTTTCTCCCCTACTGCTGCGGATACAGGCAGGTTTTGTTTGCAGGACACTCGGAGCAGGGAGAGGAAAGGGAAGGAGGATTGATGGGGCTTGCAGCACAAACACACATGGCTCTTCCCTATTGCCCTGGGCTCATCTGCCGCGCAAGCCGCCAGCAGCGATGCGCTGGGACAGCCTGCACTGCGGTCACCACAGCCCTGCCCAGGGAGCACGGCAGCGAGCGAGGGAGCACCTCTCCTCTCCTCGCCATGCAGGCGAGCCGGGCCAGCCCTGCTTCTCCTCGGCGCTCAGCGCCGTGCGAAGCGGCAGCTGCAAGCAATGAGATCAAGCACCTGGTACAGGCAGAGGAATGGAAGAGCTTGCTGTTAACAACATTTCTCTCTTTAGCCCTGTAGTACATAAATTCCTGAAGAAGAAAAAAAATATATTTTTATTTTTATTTTTACTGCTATTGGAAACCATGTAAAGTCTTAAATGGACTGAAAGGAATGTAATTGTTTCACTGTAATGCTTTAATAGTGGAAAAGGAGCATATTAAGAACATGCTTAACATCTCCAATCTAAACAATAGGAACTGCAAGTTTCAAAGCACTGACCACATTTCTACAATTCCAAGAAATCTTTTGAGCTGGCCGCTCCCCTCCTTAGAAATGTGGCCCAATCCCACCAGCATTTTCATACTGCCCCCACATTCCCGCGCCCAGGCCAGCAGGGCAACTCAAAAGCTGCATTAAACATAAGACATTAGCAAGACAAAGTATCTTAAAACTACCAGTCCTGGCAAGCCAAACGCTTTTGGACCTAGTTGGTTAATTCCCACGTGTCAGCTACCAAAATGGTAGGAAAAAGTAGAAGTCAAAGTTCTTCATCAGTGCATTGGTTTTTCAAAGCACTTCCTGACATTCACATACAGTGAACAACCTGCCCTGAATTTTAAGTTAAAATTTATATAAATTCTACATATGCAAAAATTTTATTAAATTTATACAGAAAGAGAAGTAAAATGGCCATGCTTTACTAAATAAGTTGATTAAATGTTTTAAGTATAACACTCTTAAAAGATATTATTCAAGCAGGAGATGAAATTGAAAGACAAATAATATCAGCAGCACTTCCCCCAGTCCTATAAAAAATGCATGAGGTGCTGGTAATGTCATGTGACACTCCTCAGTAATACTGTTTTTCTGTGGGTGTAAGAACACCACTGTTTTACACTTTACAAACAGGAAAATGAGCCAGAAAAGCTCAAATGAAGTTAAAATGATTAACAGCCTCTCTCCTGTCAGGACAAGGATACCTGGCTTATCTGCAAGCACCATTATAAATGATATTCAAAAACATAAAAAGAACCAACACCACTGCACATTTAAATAATACAGATATTCTGTAAATCAGCCAACAGTTTTTGGACAACACTGCAAAACATTCTTTCAAGAAGGCGTTCACTTATAGGAAATCATGCTTCTCCTCCCTTGTTCTTTATTATGAAGAAGATATTTGCATGACAGCAAGAGTTTTGTTGTTGAATTCACATGCTCATATTGTTTTTTCAATTCTGCCTATCTGTTAGTGTACCAAAGTCATACTAAAATGTGTAATAATAGCTTCTGTGATGATTCAAAAGCCAAAATTCTGGAAGAACCCAAAGCTTTTCTCTCCCTGGCTAAAAGTAATAATTGCTCTTGTAATCAGCTCTCTTAAATAGGCGCAAATTCCAAACCCCTCTTTCTCAATATTGCCGAATTTAGCCTGGAATAAATAAGCAAAAACCTACTACAAGCTGCCAGAAAATGCTGCCTCATAGGAGCCTGTCCTCTGAAATTACAGGCAGGTATTTAAGACTTTCCAGGGCAGTCTGTGTTGAGAGGAGACACATGAAAGTGGTAATCTTGATTTCATGGAGAAGTACACTAACAAAGAATGCAACCCAAGAAAACACAATCAGCACAGATTTACTTGCTACAAAACACCCAGTTGACACCTCATTGAAACTTGGATACTTTCTCCTGATTAATCCAGTTTCTGAATAGGCTTCCTAACTTCTCACTCTACCACTGGGCTTCCTCTGCCGAGTATGAAAAAGTTTAGAGAGAGCTGGAGAAGCCACTGGAAAACCAGTTATTTTGCCAAGGCTGATCTGCAGATACACTCGCAGCCTCCACCTCATTTAGCAATGCCAGTTAGTGTGTCTTAAAGCTAATCTTTCTTCTAGTATACCTATTACTGTTTTTGTACATGACGAGGGGCATCAGGTATCAGTGTATGAGCTGGCCATTTTTAGCCAGAACAGGAATGCCAGCACGCTCTCCAACCATCTGTTTTTATCATCCATTGAAAAGGTTGGCCAAATAACTCTATGTCCAGCACATCTGTAGCATTTTGTGTGCTAGGCACTGTGACTCTGTTTCAAAAAACTGCTGGAGTTTGTTTTTTCTCAGTTAGCTTCAAGTGACAGTTGCTTATGCTCATCACTCTTCACCTTTTAAAATATTAGGGCTTCTTTACCCCTCATTAATAAAAGGAGATGTTTTTACACAATCACACAACACCAACAGTTTGAAATTGGGACAAACGCCTATCCACAGGAATTTAATAAAGGGATGTTAAGAGGTCAGGGTTAACCATCCTGCTGCCTCACACATGGTCGATGGAAGTAGATGGGCAATGTCGGAGAGGTGCAAATGGGGCAGAAGGAACAGGAGGGCAGGTGGTACAAGGTGACCTGATTCACCCATTCCCTTGGTTCGATAGCATTGAAACTTACATATTTCCTGCATATCTACTCCAGCTGCTCCGAAAGTTTGTGCATGAATCTTCTCTGTCTCCCAAATTTTGAGCAGGGTGGAAATAAGTAAAGAAGCATAAGGATAAACAAGAAGTTGCAGGCAAGTACTTTACCCACGAGGAGCTACACATAAGTCTTTCAGATGGAGGATAACAGAAAAGCACAGCTGCAGTGCCTGAAAACAACTAAACCCATGTTCATCCCAACACTAGCTACCCACGAGTGGACCTCGCTTGTGCAGAGCTTTACTATGTTTATCTTAATTAGTCTGTTTTCATGTTGATGTCCTGATACCACACACCACCAGAAGGCATTTTTCTTGATACAAATTTATCAGGTTAAACTACATCTAAAAGAGCTTGTTCTGTCTTTTTAGTGCTTATCTGAAGAATCATTATATAACAGAACAAAATTGGCTTTCTGTTATTCTGCAAGAAAGAAACAGATTCAACATCAGAAAAAATACTAATATTTTTGTACGCTTCTCATCCCAACCGCAAGCCAGCAAACACTAGAATTTTCTCCAAGACTAATAAAAGTAACTTACTTTGCGGTCTTTGGTTACTGATTTAAAACCAGATATATTTCTTTAAAACTTTGTTTTTACGTAGCAAGGTTTAAAATTTAAACCAGACAGCAAATGAAAATGAGCATTTGGAGAGCTGAAGCCTGAGTTGAATGCTATTTAGCACAGCTTGCACAGTTGCTTCTTGAGCTACTCTGCAAAGCCACATCCTGTCATGATTCAGTTATGCCATTTGCTCTCTCCTCCTCTCCCACTTCAACTCAGTATGATAGAACTGATTTTGGCCAGTTTTTAGAGGAATTGAAGCAGAATTCTTTAGAGATAAACTTCAGAATAAATGAGTGTTTTCACATTTTCAGGGCATTCTTGTAACAGGGCCTCCAGATGACAGTGTTCATTCCAGCTTCACATGGGAGGAGTGGACGATGCAGTAGCCCTGTCTAAAGCCAAAATAAGAGTGATATTGAACAGGCAAATTAAATGAAAAATCTGCTGTCCATTGCTACATCACCGAAAGATGGTGATATCTTTGGCAAAGCTCGTAAGCCAAAGCAGACCATTACAGCTAGATGCTCAAATCTGCCATTTGGTTCTTCTGTAAAAATCTGTGCGATTCCTTTGCAAAACTGAGCAAGCTGAATGGAGGTGCTTGCTAAGATGAAAGGCAAGGTTTTTTCTAAAGACTTGTCCACAAAAGTCAACAAACTGCATCATTCTTATCACTTTTGTGATGTATCCTCATGTAATAAAACACGCATGGAAAATGAGAGAAGAAAAAAAAGAAACGACGGACCAGAGAACTGAGATAATTCACATAAGCTGTGACCATACTGTGTGGATGTGACAAAGCTACAACAGCATCAACTGTTTCTTTCAAATATCTTGTAAGTCTTCTATCAACAAATTCAAACAGCTAAAGAAGAAACCTTAAAAAGAGAAAACACTATGTTTATGTCCATTAATTATTAATCCTAGCTCATGATCCCTGTATCTTAACTGACTCTACTGTGAATATTTTTAAATATCTATAGTTTGCCATTTTCATCCATGCACTAGGTATCATTTTGATCATGTTGCCCTTGTTATTACAATCGCAACAGCTCATTTACTCTGATCTACCCATTTTTTTTGATACAAGAAATAGAAAATAAGTACTTCCACTCCAGAATGTAAACTAATGTGCAGCTAAACTCCTCCTAGGCTTCCAGGTTGCTTACTCACTCATTTTCAGTAAGGTGGACAATAGCTGATCCCAAAGTAATAATAAACATTCCAGCTCCTATTAAAATGACTGAGAACTAAGTTGTTCAGTTCTCGATAAAAGCATTCAGGGGACCTAACATTGTTTTAGCCATATCAGCTGTTTACAGATCACTTCTGAAGAACAGTTAAGGTGCTACTACCTACACAACTAGTAGTTCCTACACGAGATGGTTGAGATTTGCCTCTTCTTTAAGTGCCCTAAAATAAACAAAGTATTTTGCTCCTTCCCCTCGCAGTAACAGGAGTGTCCAGATGGGAAAAATCAAACAAAGGTTTTCCTGATTGTATCCATTTTATTATAAACAGCTGTTTTTCTCCATATCATTGCTATATCCTATACAACTTGATGGCCTCATAAGCAAAAAAAAATTGAAGACCAACTCCTATATCCAACTACATAAGTAAGCTTTTAATTTTCTATAGTATATTTGCATTCAGCTGCCAAATATACCCAGCAATTTAGCAAATCAGGTGATCACTCCACCTAACACACTTTACAGGTTTTATCAGTTTGCAAATTTGCAGAGCAACCTCCCAAGGGCCAACACTTACATGTCTCACATTCAGAACAAACAAAATCATCAGCCCTTGGAAGATATTTAGTAAGGAAAACAAGGTGTGAGCTGACTGTAGTTCTAGCATAAACAAACACCATTAAGATGTTTTTCCCAACATTAGAAGTCAGAACTAAATTCAGATTTTCAGGAGCTCTGCACAACTTGAATCCGTGCAAAGTCCCCCTAACACTGCCTAAAAACAGCTCAGATCCGGTACCTTTCAGAGTAAACAAATAATTTGACATCGCCACAGGTCGCTGAATAAGATCTTAACAAGGCTCTTTGTAATTACTTTAGAAAAAATAAATAAATAAAAGGAAAAAAAGAAACATCAGCAACAAACCTGCCAGCATTTAGATGGATTGCACCCCCAGAGAGTAGGAGGGAGATGAGAAGTTTTGGCGCAAGCGCCACGTCTAAAGGCTGAGGGTGTGAGAGAGGCTAGGAGGCCAGAAAGTGGAAAGGGAAAGGACGAGGGTTTCACAACCAGCCCCAGGACCACTCTCTGCAGAGCCCCGACCTTCATTAGGTGCCAATTAGATGGGGCAGCTACTGCAGAACCGGTCACCGGCGGCCACAAGTGCCGCCGCCAGCTCCTGGCTCACATGTCAGCGTGAGCCTCGCGCCATCTACACTTGCCACACGTCAGTTACGCTAAAGAATAATTGCAGACATGCAATAGTGTTTTCAATTGACTCAATCTTTGAAAAATCAAGTGGCAAATAATACCAAAAAAACCCCTTGTGAAGTTAATTGCTTTAGAACATTGAACACAACCTCTAGCAGAAAATTTTGAAGGAAGCTACAAAAGAAATACAAATTTAGATTTTAAAAAGTGATTGGAAAACTTTTCTTTTCTTTTCTTTTCTTTTCTTTTCTTTTCTTTTCTTTTCTTTTCTTTTCTTTTCTTTTCTTTTCTTTTCTTTTCCTTTCCTTTCCTTTCCTTTCCTTTTCTTTTTCTCAGTATTTCTCATACAACTATCTGAGGTTTGCTAGGAATTTTTTAATATTATTTTGATTAAATAAGCAGATACCAAAGCTTCGGCTCAAAATTTTGTTCAAAAGTTTAACTTATTATTGAGAAAAATCTAATAGGTTTCAAATATCTAACTCTTCTCAAGGAAAAACCCCAGAAACAAAAACAAACCAAAGGTCAGGCTTGTTAAACACACATCTCCATGAAACTCCCAGTTCAACAATGCTTCCTGCAGTTATGCAATATTTTCTACATTTCTTACTAGGCTCAAAATTCAGGCTTTTTATCTACTGGGACAGAGGGTAAAGAATGAAACTCTTTCATAGCTGCAGCTCAGAAATGTGCAGCTGTGCAGCTTGGGAGCGACACGAAGCCGCACCAAGCGCAAGCCTGCCTGCACGGACCATTCCCCACTGCCCGACCCCGATTACCCCCCCGACCACGGGCCTGGACAAAGCAAGGTATCTGATCCAATCGTGAGCTGGGCCCACTTTGCAGCTCAGCCATGAGCTTAGATTAAGAAAACTCAGTATTATCAAATGCATCGCCCAAACAACTAACAACTGAGCTGGGATCTTCAATCTCTTCTTGCATGCAGGCTTTTTTTTTTAAGGTTATCTGGGGCCAGATGTTTACCCAGTGTGTTGCTTTGTAAAACAATGCACCTCTCTCCTGTCTTTAAAATCCAATTATTTTTCTAGACCAATCTCTCACACAATGAAGTTATTTCACATAAATCAGGTCGCTCAATTTGCAGGCATAAGTAGTTAGGTATTAGTGATGGCAACACTCTTCATAATAAAAATCTGTTTCACCACTGTTAAGCAGGACACACACAGAAAGGAAGACAAGGAATTTAGATAAATCGTTAGGTAAAAGCAGATATAGAACCTCCTCAGATACGCTCCTCATTAAAAATAAACAACTTTGGAAAATGGGGAATTAATCCATAAGCTCTCTACCACTGTTCGAGTAAATAAATAAAAAACCTCCTCTACCAGGATTTCTTTCCCTATACAGCTCACAATGCTCATCTGGTTACAAGGAAACCATCCAGAGCTCCAACAACCTCCGCTCGGTTCCTGCAGCTCCCGCCGGTCACGCAGCGAAGGGCAGAGGGATCCCAAGGGTGAGTGCCGCATGACACAGATTGCGCGAGCCCGTCTGCATTTGTCAGCTCTGTTACCCTCATTGGGGACGAGCTTTTCTGCCCTTCCAAAATCCACGAGGCAGCTCAACAGCCTCACATTTTTCCTGCTCTACCCTCTTATATCAATTCCCCCCTTCTGCCAGAGCACCTCTCAGTCCTTCAGGAATCTCGAAAAGGTTTAATCGAGTAGATATTTAGGCCAAATCAGAGTTGACTAAAGTTTCTTATCCTAGTGAACCTGAGCACAGAAAATATTCTGGTTAGTCTACCATCCAAAATACAGCAAGCTGGAACAAGAGAGGTGTAATGGCAGCTTGCACAGTACCTTCTGAATTAAAGGCCCTCCTAAGGAGTTAGAAAATGCAGCATTTCCTCTCTGCAACAATGAAAATATTACTCTTGCTGTCCCAGGTGGCCATTCACTTCATGCAGAGGCTCTGCTGGGAAAAGCTGATGTTTGAAAGCCCTTAAAGGACAACCCCCTGGAGCACCACTGACTCCAAGTAAACTCAGAAATTGCAAAGTCAAAATGTTTGAAGTTTAGTTTCAGTCACATCCACTAAAGATCTAATATGTTGAAATTAATTGTTACAAGGGAAACCCCTCTGCAGAAGCAGTTGCTCTTCTCTTCCTGATTCTAAGGCAGGGTACTCACACTTCATTTCAAAAATGACTATATTAAGCTACCCCAGATTTTCCTATAACACTGCCCTCATCTCCATTATGGTTGGAGATAGCTCTGACATATTTATGTTGCATTTCTCACCAGTCTAAAAAATCGCATAAGCAGTTACATGGATGCAGAATTCTCTCAAATTGCCTTTTGCACAGAATCCTGCTGCACTGCCTACAAGTGGTCTTGAGATCTCTCTTATTGCAGGAGATGGCTGGAGGGACATTCACTGAAACCTGTGAATCCACACGTGTCCATGTGTCACATGGGAGTCAGTAACAGTTCCCTGGGATAACACCATGTGTGGACTAGTGACTCTCACTCTTAAAAATCTATTTCTGTTACGGAGCTGCTCCCCCTGCTCCACCACAGGTCCTGGAGTACCCTCCTCACAGCCCCTGCCTCTTTTGTTCTGAAAGACCAAGGAAAAGAGAGCAACCTGGCCCACCCACCTTATGCAATTCATGCAGTTCATGTTTCTCCCTCGATTCCTCTAATCACAGTGGATTCAACAGAAAATTCTGGTGATTATGTGATGCTGTGTTCAAGGCCATAACTTGCAATCCATTAAACAAATTATGACTAATTTGGGGGGAGGGCCAAGAAGTGTTTAACTCGTGTGTTTAAATGGGCCACTACTTGTCCTAGTAAAGAAATGTGGCACTGTAGCAGGAAGTAGTTTTGCTCTCTATGAAACAGTACAAATGGGAACAAAAATACATATGTTTAACAGTCAGATCCCAAGATCCATGTTTTGCATGTGAGAACCTTGGTCAAAAGCAGTTTAGAGCAAACATGAAAGCAGACCGTTTCCTTCTTCCTCTTTTCACTTACTCTTCAGAAAACGTCCACCTGCGCATGTGTTTATTCTAGACCAGACAAAACCAAGCTGCAGAAACACAAATATCTACAATTTGACTGCCTGCATTCTGAAATCTCACTATTCTGTTGATTTGGGGAAAAAAAAAAAATAATTCCACCATTTAAAGACAGTAATATATATATATGAGTTAAAGTGTGCTCAATCCTGTCCTATTTTTTTTTTTTAATCTTTCACCAATATGATTTCAGTTGGCTATGATACTGTAAATATTGCCGGACACAACCCACCCAGCATTTATACAGTCACATTCCTTTAGGACTAGCTCTCCAAGGCGGTGGCTGTTTGACGAAACTGCACTCTTCCTTACCAGGACCAGGACCAGTGGACCAGAGATCCACTGAACTTTCAGATGCAGACCACAGAAGCCACAGGATAATCTACAGTATCAAGCAAAATGAAATATCTTCTTATTCTATCAAGCAAATGAAATATCTTCTTATTCTCTTTCTCAAATTATCTGCTGGACTGTACATTCTGCAACCAATTTTGCACAATTTGCATGCTGACAATGTCTTTTTGTTCTTTTACTTGACACAGGGAATATAAAAGATTTTTAAGCCTCAGCTCTCATGCACATGGGCTCAGCCCGAGTGGGCAAACCCTGTCTCCTTCCAAAAGGTTTCAGTTAGCAATGTTACCATGAGCCTTCTTTTCACACTGCAGAGAGCAAAACTAAAAGGATTAGGGCATTTGACCACAATGCTGAGATGCTTACCTAGGATTCTCTCCCAGTGATATTTATTTCCTTTCCAGCTGTATTAAAGGGATGCTGGAGGCTCATTTTTATCCTTATGAGTCTCCTATATTAATTTAATTAATCATCCCTGATAATAGGTTACTAGAGAATCCAATTGCTCTTGCCAAAATAGGACGAGGTTGTCATATGAGGTTAAAACTCTGATTCGCTACATCAAGTACTTAGCCACTATTAAAAGGTCATCCTACCCTTCCCTTTTCTCCTCCCTTCCCCACACAGGTAATTGCGGGAGAGGAAATGTGTTGCACTCTGCTTTTGCATTTGAGATGTTTCTGCTGGAGGAACGCTAAAAAAACACAACCATTCTCATCAAGCAGTTAGAGCAACCTCCTAGATGAGGCTGATTTTCCACACGTCTTACCTTGCAAAATAAACAGTAGCACACTTCAGGCAAGAACACATACACGTCTCTTTGAAAACATACAAGTATCTGTGAAATGACAGCAAAAACTATAGAACTATAAACACTGTATACTGAATAACTCAACTCCATTTTGTATTACATGTTTACATTAGAACTCTGCTGATGCATATAAAGGATAAGCTATATAAGCTCTTGTAAAAGATTTGTCATTTGGCATGTAGCACCAACTGCTTTATTCAGTTTTCTCAAATTAGCAGAGTTATTTTCCATCCGATTAAAAAAACAGGGTATGTTTAGTCTATGGACCATTCTAGCACAGCAAACAATAGTCTTTTGAGATCACTGAGAAAATTCCCAAAGAATGCATACAGCAGAATCATTTTGCATTATGTGTGAAATTCCAGATCATTAACCCCTTAATAAGCAGCTCTTCCACAATAGCTCCTCCATATATAGGCAGGTCTGTCTAGACGAAGGCAAACTGGCTCAGCGTCAAGCACAGCAGTCTGCCTATATAAGGAAAAAAAACCATGGAAAATGTTGCATGATAATCACCTATATGTTCATGAGTTTTGTTTTGTGCTCAGTATATTTCATTCTCTGGCAAAAGATTCCCAAGGCAGTACATCCTGTGTCTCTGTTTTGCAGTAGACATCATCTTCCTCTGAAACTATGTTAGCGTAGACAGCAGATCCATATATATCAAATTTTCTCGCACAACTACTATAGAACTATGACTTCATGCAGTGCTCCTCTGTCCACCTCTTACAGAAGAATTCCTCTTTTTTTTTCTGCTGCAAACACATGTAATTTCTGAACAGCAATGTGCAACTTTTATTAGTTGTATTTGAAGGCCAATATACCAAGAACCAACCTTCATACAGAACAAAAGCGTTATTTGAAGGAGGGTGTGAAAACACAGGCCAGATTTCCAGGTCTTAGATACAAGTTTTATAGGAAAGGCTGTTCAGGAATAAAATCACTTCAGCCAACCTAATGAGTTGATCTTAGGCTTTCTTATAAAGAACCAGAAATGGCGTGTGTGAAGAATGAAGCTCAGGATACAGCTTTAAAATCAGGAAATAACAAGACTCTACTTCAAGCAACTGGCGGTAGAAAGACCTGAGGAAGTCAGGTCATACTTCAGTGCTCTGAAGGTCCTTCCTATGTTGTATTAACTAACAAATAAACAAACTTATGTATGACTTAGCATCCAAAATTACTGTTACGCTTTATAGAATCAGATAACCACAGGCACTGCAGTTCCAAGGACTTTGGCCCTCATCCACGGGAGAGACACTAGGAGGGCAGCTTCTGGTGTACTTTTACTCTAGGTTAGATGTTCAGACAGACCAAAAGGCTGAAACAGTCCAGACAATCCCAGAGCTCTGCTGCACAACCCCACTCCAGCTCACGGAGGAGCTTTGCAGCCTCGTCTCTCAGAGGCTGGAGTTGACAGCAGCAATGCCCTGCTTTGCCATTTGAAGACTGCTAAAATCTTGCATCTTGTATCTCAGTAGTTCACACTATTGCACTAAGTCATCATCTAACATATACACCAGCTGGTTAAACAGAGGTTTGCACCAAACATAAAGATTTCTTTTGATTTGTAATGAAAACCATCACTGGCCACCACAGCTCACCTGTCATGAAACCAATAATAGTTTTAAATGTCAGGCATCAAAAGAGTCTAGGCATGGAATATAGCCTGAGCTCTGGCATTTAAGCCTCTTAAGACACATATTGAGCACAGAAATAATTCCAACTTTTCCACATGTAGGACTTCTCCTACCTGCCTTGTAGATCTGACTGAAGTATGATCCAAAAATAATATTAGCCTTAAATGGAGAGGTTTTCTTCAGGAGGAAGCAATTACCCTCCTCAAAAGGAAACCATTCTCTTCCCATTTCTATTTTCTCGGGTTCCATTAAACATTTAGCTGACAGTTACAGGTGCTTGACATCTTCAGCCAGCTGTTCCTCTTTCCATCCCTCCCAGAGGCTGTTTGTGGACAGAAGCCAGAGAATACACTCCGGTCTGTTGCTTCTTTCTTACCTTCCTCTTCTGCCTCACAAAACAGGCGTCCCTAACAGAACCAATATGTACACCATAGTTAGGGAGCTATACAAGCTCAGGTAATGATACAGATATTCACAGCATAAAGCCAATGACCTAAATAAGTCTGGATGCAATTCCCTTTGACTTTCCATGCAACATGGTCTGCTCTATTAAGATACATTACTCATATCTACCCTTAAGAAGCTGGGCTAAGCATAATACTTACTGTGTCCCATTACTGGATGTCAAGACTAGTGTGTGATATAAGGACAGTATTTATCTCTCTACAAAATGCCAAACAAAGTCCTGTGGACATTTCCATGGTATACAGCGGATGAGAAAGAATGCCGATGTACAAGGAAGGTTCATGACAAGGAGGCTGCCAAGACTGCCAACACTAGGAATGAAAAGAACAAGGGTAAGATCTCAGAAGAACACAGCTGTGTGTGACTAGGTGGATGGTGATAAATCTGCCTGAAACTCTGCACACTTCTAGATATCAGCTAGGTATACAGAATTACCTTAGGAAGATGCCAGCAGAAAGATACAAAGAATGGGACCAGCCTGAGTCCCAGCATGGACCTCTAGAGAATGAAGCAGTAATAACCCCCACTAGCTGAACCTAGCTGAACCAGCTGAACTGATTGCTGCTCTTTGAGAGCCTTCTCCTCCCTGACAATTTTAAATGCCACCATTTCTTAGCTGCTGTTGCAAAAGCACTTGCCACGTCCCCAGCCCAAGAATTATGGATTCCAAAGAACATGACAAATATTAGTGCTCTGGCTTTGCTTAAAGTGAGGAAGAACCATTTCCATGGAAGACAGAGGATCAATTTCCAGTGCACAACTCAAGCATGACTCCCAGCGAAGTCTCGTATACCTAGAGCTGCCCTCTGAGTTCTTAGAAGATGGAGAATATGCATGGAGAATATGCAATGACGTCAGTCCAGCTTTTCAATATTCTTAAGGAAACGAGAAAGGAAGAAATGAAAAAAAAGGAAGAAATGAAAGAGGCAGTCATGTAATTGGACAACATAGTCTTTGTTTACCATTTTTGAGGCTCTCTATCTCCCACATACATAGAATTTACAGGAGGATTTGACTGTCACAAAGGGAAACACAGTCCAGATGTCCAATGCTCAAATAACAGAGCCTGTGTACAGTTCTTGGGGAGTCAAAGGGAAAGAAATCTGGTAATTTTGTGCTCTGTTTGAATTTTAAAATATGACCACATGATGAAAAAGATGAATGAACGATTTTTCTGGGACAAGAGAAAGAGGGCTCTGAAATACTGCAGACCCCAACATCCCACACCAGGGCTGGGCTACTGTTCAAACAGACCTTCCTTCTAAGGTCAAGCATGGATCAAGGAAGGGTCAAACCTGGAGGTCACTTTCTGCGAGCAGATTTATATTGGGAATCTTCTTCTCCCATTTTTCAATAGAACTAGGAAATCCCCTGACAGACCATTTCCTCTGCTTCAACATGCCAAACAATAGGGAGTACAGCAAGCACCTTTTCACTGCTAAAAGTCACTCCATACTTAAGGTCCAGCTGGAAGTTTGAAGTAGATGATTGTACAGATAGCTCTGAAAAATATTGAGAATTTCAGGAATGCATAATCTTTATTGACACCTGGCAAAATAGTTGTTAGTACTAAGACCCATAAATCCTTGCCAAAGAAGCTTTAAAATAAATAAATAAGGAACTTGAGTCATCTGATCTGCATTTGCAAAAACTGCTGTGGGAATAACGTGATTGTCCCTGTTTCCTATTCTCACTATGCACAGAATAGCTGGATCAGGCCCAAAGAATCACTGTAATTTGGGTGCAGCTCAGGAAAAAATAATGGGACTGAAAGGAGGAACCCGAAACAGGTTTGGAAAGCTTTTCCTCAGCAGGACAACTGAGAATTGAGCTAGATGCTAGCAGAGCCATGCAGCAAGGTGATTAAGGTGCAGAGCTGGCAAGAACTTTAGTGCAGACACCTCATACACCCTTCAGCGTGTGCTAGTAGTTACCCATATCCTTGCTCCTGGTCTATTGAAATGAGCAGCACTCTCCTCAAGGACAGAGTAAACTCGCAATGTGTATTTTCTCTTCCCCTTTCAATGCAGAACATGTGATAATAGTTCATTAAAGCCATGGATTTTAAGAGATAAAGCTACATATATCTATGATGGTCCATCTGTATTCATGGGCATACTATTCTGTTTAAAAGATATGTATCACCCTTCACACAACATTTTCTCTCAACATCATCTCTGCACAAGGAGAAAAGGAAAGAAATGGGCTTCCTTTTTCCAAGGAAGGGTTCTTCACCCCATCTCACACAACTAGCTCTTGCAAGCAGTATTAGCAAACAGTATGTGAACAGATGCATTTAGAAGCATAATCAGTCTTAAAAATAATCATCCAGTCATCCCACAGAATACAGTAGGAGTTGAGTCAATGCAAAAGCATTCAAAGGAGAAGAGTGACTACTGAAGAGAAGGGAAATCTAGCATGAAGTTTCCCTTATGCACAAACCACAGGAGGGGTTTTGGCAACAATTACTAATAAATAGATATCATTATATATTTAATGATATTTCATCTTAGCAGTTACTTATTAGCCACTCAACTTGGTCTGCCTTTAGTTCCTTCTGCAGGAACTAAACCTTCAGAGCAAAGCAAGCAACAGATCTCCAAACATGTAAGAAATCTAATACTAAGGCTGAATCTTTTACCAGTCAGCTTCTTCAAAGAGCAGCTAAACCTGAGGTTAATCAGCATGAAATGAAGGACTCAGGGCTTAAAGGAAAGCATCACAAAGCCTAAATTTTAAGCAAGCGTGCCCTTCGGGAATGGCATCTACCTTCATATATTCCTAGGTAGCATTCATGACCAGGAGAAATAGGAACAGCTCTATTCAAGCCACCTCATACGCAAAGTCCTTGCACTATTGTGTAATCTCACTAAAACTGCAGAGAAAAAAGGAAGCAGCTCTGTTGCACTTTTCATTCCTAGGTGGAAAGATTGTTTCTCCCATCAGAATAGAATTTTGTGAGTGTATCTATTCCATTTAGCCATGAGTGTAACATTTTCCTGGCTTATGTCTGCTTTCTGATGTCATTTCATAGCGAGCTGCCCATTCAGTTAAAAACAACCAAAAGGAGAAAGTCTTGAATTTGCTACATTACCAAAATGTGCACGTTATACCCAGCACAAGAGAAGGCTTCGTGTGTATGCACTAGACTACAAAATAAATAAATAAATTGTAGCAAGGAATTCACCAAGAATCACTTACAAAAGATGAATTTAAATCTGTGTCAGAAAAAAGCAAAAAAAAAAAAAAAAAAAAACCTAATAAGCAAAAAAACAGGGTCAATGAGCTCCTAGTCACTAAGCCATTAGTTTAAGAGACAGTAATAAAACATCAAAGCTCAAATATAGTCAGTCACTGAATATAGTACTTCAGTAAAGAACCATCTGAGCTCTACTTACTAAATCGTGTGCAGCATTTGGAGAAAACGGTGTTAAAAAGGCTTTTGATCCCAAGCAAGCAATATAAACAACATATCTGCCTAGTAACCAGAACTCCCTCTATAAAATAGCACATATAAGTAGGGGACCAAACTTATACCAACATCTACACAACTTCAAACAGCCTGAGCTCAGATCAGTGGAAAGTCAAAATAGAAAATATTAATTTATGGTTTTAATAGGACAAGAATAAATATGTTTTACAGTAACCAGGAAAAAAAAAAAAAAAAAAAAAAAAAAAAAAACCTTATCTGCCCCTTGTGAAGATGTAAGACGAAAACAAATACCAAGGGTGTCAGCAAGGTCTTTGGTTCTGTGACCTTTGTGGTCCCAGCTAGGTCCAAGGCAAAAGTCTTTCCCAAGGAAAATACTTGTCATGTAATGTGACAGCTCCCCAAAACCTCTCCCTGATGGTGGTTCGGGAAAGGGTTTGGACATACTTGCAATACTGACTTTGTCTTGGTGAGCTCTCCCCACCCAATGAAAATATCTTTCAGATTTCCGACCTCCCAAGTTCCATGCCCGCTCCCCACTGCTCCGGAGAGCAGGACTGCCAGGTCTGTGACCCAGGCACCACCTATGGCTGGAGAACCTCCATCCCCTGCTTTGCTTCCTCTCTGCCGATGGGAAAACATACCCAAGAATGCCATAGTGTGCACTGCCAGATAAAAAGTGCATGAGAAAAGTTCCAGTGAAGCTCTAAGAGCCTCAGTGTCAGAGCCTTCAATAGGATGTGCTGTTGAATGTAAGGTCAGTAGATCTGCCATTCCACAGTTAAATTGTTATTAATGAATAAAGAACTCTGCATTTCAAACAATAGCTGAGACTGAAACGTTAGGTTCAAGTATGGTCAAAGTTTTGCCCTATTACAATGCAAAAGCGCTGGACAATGTTTCAGATAAAATAGCCTTGCATTAGTTACGTTGTCAACCTTTAAAAAATGACCTCGGGTAACAAAACAAAAATGTTTCAATTTGACTAGGACTTCCTCATACCCATATAACAGTCTCAGTTCATGCAACTCAAAGTTCAGAGACCTGAGGACATGCTACACACCAAGACATATGCAAAACCCAGACTTTCATAAAGTTTTTCATTGTTTATACAGTTGGTAACCATTTACTGCTAAAGGCAATATGCAGTAAAGAGGTTTTTGTTGGGTTTTTGTGCTTTTTTTTATGAGTTGATACCACATGTTTTCACAGACAAAAGAAAAAAAAAAATTCTTTAAAAACCAAAGCAGCCAGATTCATTTTGGAAAGAAGCTTACAAAGTCCCAATGAGCCACATCTGCAGAGTAACTGCAGCAGTGATATTGAGTGCTTCGTGTTAGTTCCTGTGCAGTAATGTAAAAGTTTATCCCTTCACTTTAACACAGCCCTGTGTCTGATAAAGGCTCTTCCTGGCTTGTCTACCAATCTAATTAGATTAGCCCCCACCCTACTAAAACTGGTTACGAATTCCCACTCCATTCATCAATCTAGCGTCCTCCTTCCTTGAGACACTCTGCTGACATCACTTCAAAATTTAGGAACTCTAATGTGACTGGGGCAGCCAAACGAAGCAATAACCTGTAGCTCCTGCAGTAATTTTTTCTGGCTTGGAAAGTTAAATAACTTGGACTCAAGCGGTCCTTCAAGGAGTTACACCGAGTATTGATTCCATCTCCCAGCTCAGAGCAGTTGGGCTGTCTCTTTTCAAAGCAATTCCAAAAGTTGGCTATAGCTGCAAGTGTTCCACATTTTAAGAAGTGTTGAGGTTTTTTTAACCCAAGCCTTCAATAGGAAGCCACACATATTCAGAAAGTGAACTCCAAAAGTAAATCACAGACTTGATCACAAACTGCTCTGAACTGAAACATGGAAGGCTGACAGGAAAGCACAGTGTAACCCAGCAAAATAAGGGCTTTAGCTTCTTACCAGTGAAAACCCTTGGGAAATCCAAGAAGCCTGTCTTGTCTCTCACTTCATCTGTTTCCTGGGGAGAGCTGGGATGGGGGACTCCATCTGTGCACGGAAAGTTCCCAAATCTGGCACTACAGATTGCATGCTGTTAAACTGGTGCATTAATTAGTACAGTGTTTTGGAGATGTGCCTGTACATTCGGTGGGGTTAAGGAAGGATCTTTCATGGAAGAATTGGATAAAGGAAGAGAGAAAGAGAGAAAGAGAGAGAGAGAGAAAGAAAGAGAGAGAGAAAGAAAGAGAGAGAGAAAGAAAGAGAGAGAAAGAAAGAGAAAGAGAAGGCAAAGGAGAAGGAGAAAGCTCCCATTTCAGCTCCTATTCAAAGCATTTACTTTCTACACCTATTTAAGTATGTTCATCTGGCATACAAAGTCACTCATTTTGATAGAGAATTACTGCTTGCTCTGCAGTGTGACTATTTAAAATAATGACTGCGTTTTGAGCTGTGCCGTCTCAGGGAAGCTGCATCCTCCTAGTGTTGACTACACTGAATGAGTTTGAAAATTGGCAAGAAAACAACTCATACCAACCAACTCTGTCCCTTACCTTGGAAGCATTGTCTACCAGGAGCTCAACTTAAGTGGCCTGCACTGGCAAAGACCAACTTAACTGGCCACAGGCACCTAAGAAAGCTATTTCCTTACCTCTTTCAATGCCCCTTATAACTTAGTACTCAGCTTTCATTCTCAGTCTCCAGTTTTAAGGCATACCACCAAGGACTGTATTTCTAGATCCATAAACACTCAAAATGCAGTTTTACTCTATGCTTGTTCCAGTTCCTGGGTTTGCCATCATTTCAAAATTCTGCCTATATGTCTTCAATCTGTGGATTCCAGATTCAATAACAGAATATTATTTAAGTCTGAACCTGCAAGACTCAAGTCCAGCAGCAATTTTCTGCCCAGAGGTGGAAATTCTCTGAGTGCAGCAGAAGTGCTCAAGTATGAAAAGTTACTCGTGCACTACCTCAGGATCTGTCCTTAATTTTTTAAGCACGTTTTCTGCTGAAATGTCAAGGAGTTTCACAACAATCAGCAGTTCTTGGGAGATTTCCTCTTCTTGTTCTAAATCTCATAAGAACAGCTGTTCTGGAGAAAAGTTGGCCATAGCTGAACTTCCAGACAGGCTCCAAAACCACAGGGGCAGGCTCCAGGCCAGGGATGCGTATTTAAGTCTTCCTGCAATTTAATGGGGTTCACGTTTTCTCCTTTCTCTCACTACAGAGCCGCCACAGAAGGTGCAGTGGTCAGTAATGAAGCTTCACCAATGGACATTTTATTTGTTGTTCACTTTGCAGCCAACATTATTAGGAAGATATTTGGGTGAGACAGTTTAGCAATGCTTTTTGCACTGTTTCTTCTCCCGGCTATCCCTGCTGTCTTATGTATGAGGAAGTTTAATGCCTTTGTTTCAGTACTGCAGCTCAGGAGGGAAACAGCCAAAGGAGAATGAGAGCAGGCAATGCGTAGGCCAGGCTCCTGGCGCGCGGAGCATCGCCCCACAAGGTGTTACTAGAAAAGGCATCTGTCCAAGCATCACTACAATCTTGCAGTTGCTGTAATCAGCAAATACTGGCTGTAACAGCCCCAAGAGTAACTCGGGTGGAAGATTTTATTCTTTGTAAGTTTTACCAGTTAGCACTGGGCATGAAGCAAACACTGAAATTTCCAGTTACTGGCTGACTTTGAGCTAATTCGTAAGACCTATTCAGTTTTTTCAATTAATTCCCCAGGTTATAAAAGAGAGATCCTCACCTAAAACCATAAAATCTCCTGTGTCATTTTCCAGCAGACTTGCCTCCTGGGAACATTTGCCAATAGTCAGTCTTGACAATCAGACATTTTCTCTGGCTTGACTCTACCACTGAAAACATCCGTGTGGAATTCTGGCAGTTTTTGATTTATTCATACTCATTTCAAAAAGAGTATATTAATTTGTTTATACTAATGGACAAGCATATCAGGAGACTTGGAACCATGTATTTAGTTACTTGTTTGATTCTTGTGTCATGAACATGGGCACCAGAAGTCACAGCAAATATGATACAGGAATAATCCACGAAGCAGAAAAGCTGCAACAATTTCAAACACTAAAATTAACATTACAAAATCACTGTGTTTGTAGTTAGATCATTCTCTTAATGATACATTTCTGCTCAGTCAGCTCAAGTAGGAATGCGCATGGAGAGGGCGGATGATCTCTAAGTTTATTATGTTGCTAAAGCTTCTCAACCACGTGTTTGTTCCACTAGCCATCATCACTGAGGCTCTATTGGGCACTAAAGATTCAATCTATTTCATCAAATATGCCAGAACAGTCCAATAAACTGTAAATTCCACAAAGTCTTAGTTTGAAATACTCTTATTAAAAAAATCAAACTGTGAAAATGTGTTTCTTCTAAACCTTGTGAGGACTATGAGAGAAATGTATCAACTGACCAGAAAAACATGCATTAAAAACATCCCCTACACATCTTCTGACAGTTACAGGCAATCTGCCCCTCCCATACAAAACCACTGTCACCTCCTGGGTAGCAGCCACATCCAGCATTGCAGCAGGGCTGTGGGAGCTCCAGGAGAGGTTTTGGTGCTCCGGTGCCACACGGGCCAGGGAGCGAGGTCTGGGCTGCGGAGAGCCCCAGGGATGGGGAGATCCAGGGCACCCTTGGGGCCAACATCAGTCTCCAGCAGCGGTTCCTGGAATTTCAGAGCTCACAAGGTGCAGGTGCAGAATTTAAAGTGGTCTCCAGCACTCATAAAACCCCTTTAAATTCGACACAAGCAGAAAGCACAACACTTTTTCATGTACTTAATTATGCTACATCCTCCCTTAGGTGTGGGTATGGTGAACTGCAAACTAAGCTGTACTCAAAATGATTCAAAAGGTAAAGAAATCAAGTCCAAAGCTCCCCTGGTACTAATGGATTAAAACAAAGTTCATGGATTAGCACAGCAGTGTCATTAGTAGATGCATCTAGTGGGATCCACGCCCTTAAATCCCCCCGTCGCTTTGGCTGGCAAGGGATAGCAGCTCCATGAGGAGCAGTACGGGCTCTCTTGCCAGCTGGTGGGCGGCAGCTCCAGAGGGGTCCCTACGTGATATGAGTCACCCTGTAAAGGCTGTCAGATACCTCATCACCATTCCCACCCACACCAGAGTCACAAGGCCATACTTCATGGGTGTTTTCTCCAATCTCCGAAGCTGACAATCTCCAAAGCTCTTGAGGGTTCGCTATAAGGTTCTCCCCTACAAAACTGACATGGACTTGGATGATTGGAAGAGTAGAAAATGTCCAAAATGTATTTAGGAAGCAAGTCAGAAAGCAAATGCCTGAAAAGTGAAGGGAGAAGCTTGGTATTCCTCTCCCTGTCTGACAGGAGAGCATCATTTGCTAACCCTAAAAAACCATCAGTGAGTTGATCCATAGCCAAATCACAACAGAAAATGATGACCTGACAGAAACGAATGATTCAGAAGATTATATCATTTTTCAGCTTTGCTGTTAGAGAGGATGATTTTGTATCGAAAAAAAAAAATGGCTCCTTCAGTGCATAAATTTCAAGCATTTTTCACATGAAATTCTCCATTTCAAGAACAAAATAATGCCATTGACCAAAATTCACACACTGGTCTCATTCTTCACCATAATAAGTTATAGGAAGGCCTTGCTAGAGGGAAGAAAATTAGCTAGCTTCCTTTATTTCTTTTTTCAAGAACAGACAGAATTGCTCTCAGTTTAAAAAAAAAGAATAAAATTAAACAAACATGTTCATATTAGCAATCCTAGAGGTCACTCCAATACACCTTTGCTTAGATACAAGTAATATTAGAGAAAAAAGGAGCAGAAACAAAAGCATGTGCACATACTTTCAAGTGGCAGCACTACAACCTCAACCAAAGTGTGAGAAACAGGAAGTGTTTAAGGGAAGGAGAATTTTTTTTTTGGCACAAAAGTCACAGTGAGCTGCAGAAATGAGCCACTAAATACCAAGGTGGTTTTGCACTTCAGTTTAAGCATTAGTAGAAACTTGGTTTAGGAACTGAAAACTGTATTTTACCAAAAAATATGCACACAACAGGTATTATTGGTAGCTATCACTGACTAGTATCATATCAGCTTCTTGAGAACCAATTCAAAATGAAGCTAAGGCCACATCCATTGAGTCTCCAGTGAAGACAAGTGTGACAAGTGTGATCTAGTTACTGAGATGTGGAACTGCTATCCCCTGCGTGACTATACTGTGCAAGCAGAGGATGTGGGGGCTAAGGGAAGCGAACTACATTCTTTGAAACTGTAAGGTATAGGAAAAACTGCCAAGTATTCTCTGCACTCTCGAGTCACTGAAAATTGTGCCGTGTGATGGGTCAATTCAAGCTGAAATGGCACTGAATCACAAGGACCTAGGAAGACAGTGAAGATGGTAGCAGCCAACTCTAACCCACTTGGCAGGACTCCGTGCTCTATACGAAGCCCCTCCAAAGGCATTAAGTGGTACGATAGAGCTGATTCAAAGAGCAGTTAAACCAAGCAAGGCAGAAACGATGCCTATAAAGTTTTACTTTAGCAGGAGAGGGGCAAAAAAACCAAAACCAAACCAAACAAAACAAAAAACACCTTTTATCAGAAGCAACTTGTAAGTTACGAATGGTCATCAACTTCTAAAGACAAATAATGGGTTACCGCAAAAGCAGTACTCCATATCTCTGGATACCCCTCCGCCAACTGTCAGCTATATTAGCTGTGTATTTAGCACAGACAAGTATTTCCATATTTGCAGATCTTCTTCATGGAGAACCTCTATGCCAGTTCAAAGCCAAGAATAATACAACTGAACACCATGAACTACATGGGAGGGAAGTTATAAATGAAACCAAGTAGAGAATAGTAGAAATGTTCAAAGCTACTAGAATTCACTGGACACAAAACATTTTCTTCAAACATTTATAAATACAAACATTTCTTCAGTCATTTGTTCTTCTAAAATAGCTCTAACAATTAAAATTTTCCTGGCAGAACAACACTCCTCCTTTAGATCTTTTCATCCCTCTTAACTCTTTTAGAACAACAACTACCAAAATTCACCAGTGTGTATGATTTTCTAACAGATTCAAGTGACTACTTAGTACCATTGATTTTTTTTTCTGAATTTTCCCAAGTATTTTACAATATCATGCACAGATATTTAACACAGCATACTTAAAATACTGGAGAAACATTTTAAAGCTGCTGAAAGATGAATAATAATTCCTAATACTGACCCTTTGCACACAGGCGGGCAGCTCAACTTCAGACAAAGATGATCATCTAACAGAAAGGAATGTTACCTTGCTGATAAGCAGCTGCTGCTTTGCTCTGCATAACAACATTTTCTGTAGTGCAATAAAACACTTCTTTGACCTTTATTTCCAGTTATTGTTTGAAGATGCTAATTGACATCAGAAACAGTGAACAGGAGCAAAGCATCTGTCCCCTTTACTGTAATAAATATTCGTAAGAGTCAGTAGGTGAGGGTCAGTAAGGAAAGAGAAGTGGGAGATTTTATCCTATCACTTGAAAAGTGGTATAGTTTTATATACTCAAATACAAAACACTTAAATGAACTCTCTGCAAATGTAAAACCCTCTCCCCGGCTCTCCAGCTTCTAGTATCAGACATCTTCACTACCTCCCGCTCAGGCATAAGCCATACTTTCATTTACATCTCAAACTCCTGGAGACCATTACTGAAAGAGGTTGTAGACCATCCACGAAAAGGCCAAACATGAAGCACTAAGGCTGCAACATGAACCTGAGCAATAGGAGTGAACACCAAGAGTCAAGGTACTCTAATACCATTGCAATAAACCCAGCAATCCTCAATTTTAAAAAAGAAAAGAGGAAAATTAGCAGCAGTGGGGCTGTCCCGAAGTCTACCCAACCTTCAACAATAACACAAATGTGTTAAGGTTATGGTCTGAAAAACTACAGGATAACTTAGTTGCCAGGAATACCATTTTATTGGTAAGTCTTGTAAAGCTAAGTGGGAAAATCTTATATGTGAAATCAGTCTAATTATCATTTCTAAATTAACCAATGGCAACTCTTGTGAGACAGTTAGCACCTGTATTTCCTAAGGCCATAAACTAGAAACAGTCTCTTCCAAGATGCTGCTAACCCTGAGCAGCTGTGGGGGAGGAAAGACCTCTTGCTGAGATTAATCCTTTGGGACAGTAAAACAAGCACTTCCATTCCCCCTTTGCTTAAATAACAAGAGCCAGAAAGCAGAAGGGCCACAGTATCAGCCAAGGAAAGACGAAATTGCATAGCCACAGAAGTTTGAGGTATGCCATGGGTAAGAAAGCAGCGATCATCAAGTGTAATGCAGTAAGGTTTAAGTAACTCTGCAGACCAACAGAGTGCTGTGCACTGCAGAGCAAATGCAACACGCCAGTCTCCATTTTACTCCTGAAGCCTGTACACAATCAGTACATCAGCATCAAATGCTGCAACAAGAAAGTTAGCATTATCTCCTTGTATGTGGTATGATACTTTTTTTTGTCATTTGGAGGAGCTGTCAGATTTCAAATTACCAGGCTGCAGCACAGCGGTGAGGGTGCTGGGAGTAAAAATTTGAGAGAGGCGAGGATGGCATTCCATAGATCAAATGGGATCAAATATATCATTGTGCAGACATTTGTTCCTGCTCTACCAGTTCCTGCATGTCACAAGCTACGAGCAACATGAGAGCAGTTCCTAAATTTGTCCAAAAGGAAGGAGTCATTTGGATTTGGCTGAAGGATGGGGGGGGGGGGGGGGAAGGCAATACAAGAGAAAAAGCACCAAACA
>JAWLRI010000344.1:1677980-1700572 GCA_034781795.1 Crypturellus tataupa | reverse complement strand
CCCCCCCAAAGCGAAGACAAGACTAAAAGCTCCAAACCTGAACTATTTTGAAGATGTTTCCAGCAAAAGAGATTCAGTGTCCTTTACTACCAGATTAATTGCACGAACTGAGGAAGTTCAGCCCAATAGCTCTAAGTAATGTCACAACAAGAGCACAGCACTGCACTTGGCACAAGGCATGACTACCTCAGCTGCCCTCCTGACCACTGCTGAGGCAGTTTGACGAAAAATACAAACATTTTTTTTTCTGACATGCAAGCAATCAAAGGACAGTTAAAAGAAATCCAAGTTACTTTTTCTTTGCCCATATCAATTCAAAGACAAAGACAACTATTCTCTCGAAAGAAGTTCAAGCAGGCTACTACAAAAGACTGAGCCTCACCCTCTGCTTTACCATTCAGTGGAGGGAATAAACCACACAGACACCAGCTACAAATAAGAACACCCAGAAACTCCAAGAGTTTCACAACTGTCCCTTAAAGGAAAAAAGGAAGAAAAAAAGAAAGAAAAACCACACACAAACACAACTTCTAGAAAGGGCAAAAAGATGAGAAAATGAGAAGAAAGAAAAACAAACTGTAGATTTCCAAAATGCCCTCATTAGCCAACAGTATCTATCTAATGTCCAGATTATTCAAGTAGCTTATTTCATGTTAAAATATGATTCCTTGCCTCTGTATTTACTCTAAATGGCTAATGTACAAAAGAGAAACATGGAATTGTCATTAGTTTCTCTGAAATAATACATATATATTTGAGAAGAAAAAGTTGCAGTTTTATAAACTACATTCTTTAAAATCTGTGTATATCAATCAAAATCCAGCAGTCATTTTGGTTCTGCTTTTTACCCAGCCAGCTAATTTGTTCTCATCTTTGAACTAAATAGAAAAAATATGAGAGCCTATTTAAAACATCAACAGCCAGAAACTCTAGCATCCGAGTTAAGCATCCTGCTCTGCGGTATGAGGTTAACCTCAAATGCATCAGGGGTGGTTAAAAGCACCAAGATATGGGATGCTTAAGATTAGCTACCCTACTTTTAACCAGGCACCCTACCCACCGCTGCATTCCCTGCTTCCTAGGGTTGCCTGCACCCAGGCGCTTGCAATGAGCAGGGGACATGGAGGCAGGGGCAGGCACAGGCCTGGGGTCCAGGATGCCTTCGGTCAGCTTTCAGTATTTCGCATATATGCTGAAGTCTTAGGGACAGGCTGAAGCTGAAATACGCCTCATGGAATGTGTGAAATTGCTGTAAATATTATCCAAGAGTAGACTCTGCTACAGTCAGAAATTCAAACATCCAGCCACGATCAAAAGGAGAGAAACCAACAGGTTACGCGGGATGGGCAGTTTAAGCTAACTTGCACACCCGCCCAGCCCTCTGCATCTTCCTGTCAGACAGCAGCCTCCCCACACCACAGACCCACGAGCACCTCCACACAGAGTGCGGGAGTGCAAGGTCTGCCATGCAATCCAGCCCGCCCAGGAGCAAGGCAGCGCAGGGAAGGATGAACAGATTGCCATAGCCAGGCTGGAAGAGTGGGGACCAAAGGCGGACAAGGAACTTAGATACAGTTACTGATGGTGCCAGGGCTCTAGTGCTTTCACAAGACTAACAATCTAAAATGGTCTTAGGAGTCTGATGTTTAAGTAGGTGCTTGGCAAATAAAAAGACTACAAACCATTCTCATGAGCCCTTTGCACCTGGGAACATGGATTTTCTCCTTGTTAGATCTAGTTATGGCAGTGGTAGCAATTTACCTGATGGATCACATACCGTGTTGCTGAGTCCCACAAGCCCTTGGGGTGAGACACAGCAGCAGGGAAGGAGGGCAACGCGTTTCTCTGGCCAGACGCCCTGGGAGTGGGGCAAGGGGAGGGAATTCCAAGTGCAGCTGGAGATATTGGGTTTCAGTGTCCGTTTTAGAAGAGGAATGGTACACTCGAGCCACAGGCGTGGGTCGAGTTCTTGATAGAGCCGCCCCTCCGCACGCCCTGGCACCAAGCAGGCCGCAGTGCGCATAGCTGTCCAGCGAAGTGACACTTCACGCAAGGCATTCGCGCTTCGCTCCATTACAGAGCATTTTCCCGGCAACACACCCGCTAGAGCTGACTGAAGACACCAGCTCTCATTTCAAACCTTCCAGTTCAAAAAGCTGCCTCTGCCTAGGCCCGGGATGACAGCCCGTGAAAGGCAGAGATAGTCTGTGCACCTGCGTGTTTAAGGACAGCAGGCCGGCTCCCTCGAGCTCCTCGGATCCCAAACGAAGGGGGTCTGGAGTGCTCTAGCCTTCCGCGGCGTGGGAAGCACCTCAGCATGCTAGAAACCTGCCTCGGTGCTGGGACGGACTGCAGGTCCCGCGTGCTGCGAGGGACCTGTTGGGCGTTTGTACATACGGCGGATCTGAGCCATCGCAAGTTAAATACTCACAAATCTCTTACTTTCAACAGAGGACGGGGAAGAGACCAAGTTCAGCACGTAGAAACAGGGTCTTCTGGCCATGCCGCAGGCTACCACCTCCATTTCTCTAACCTCAATTCCCTAGTTGAATCAAAGGGGATGGGATTTAAGGACCGGTGTCCTGGACCCATGTACTACATGTTGTTCATAAGCCAGATGGAATAAAAGACAGGTGAGATTCAACATTCAAAATTCTGCTTCAATCTCTGCATATCACCCTCCTTAGACTCAAACGCAATGTGAACACTTGAAAAGGGAATTCAACTCAATATGTCATAACATTGTTGTGTTGAAACCCATTTTCTCCTCAAATAAAGGTGGTGATTCTCCTGGTTTTGACAGTCACAGATGTATGCACAAGAACTGAATTCGTAGAATGAGTTCAATCTTTGAAGCTGTCTTTCATCAGGCAAAAAATAAAACAGCAAGCAAGTGCTTTGCATAAAGCTCAGCTATTTAGTTCTAGTGAGTCAATAGCCTATTTCTGGAAAAAAAAAGGAACATTCTAGTTTTTAGACATTGTAATGGTCACTTTTACATTTACTTATGTACTGGAGGAAAAACAAAGAAAACCAATCAAGTTCCTTAAGAAATACTAAGATATGACTATGACTCAAGTCTTGTCTTGAATAAACTTTGTTTATTCAAATTCGTGACTAAGAGCTACTTTGCAAATCTTTATACATATTTTTGCTTACTTATTTCCCTTCTACCCTTTTCATATTTACATTTAGAAACACTGAGTCCAAAGTAACATTTAATGTGTGAACTGGATAGTCATACAGTGGAAGATATCAGTAAAAAACTTTTTTTTTTAACTCCAGATCTTCAAGTTATTTCAAATAACAAATTCAAACACTACAGAACTACTTGAAAACATTTCAGGGTAGCAGCAATTTCATTTACATGCTAGAAGACCCTGGTCAGATCAACCACAGGAGTAAGACTACTAATGAGCCTGCAGAATATTTGCTATTCTCCATACCTCAAAAACTGAGGATTAAGGCTAGTTAGATAAAAGTCGAATAAATTATGCCTGTCTTCTGTGAGGATTTCTGCAATAACTCGGAAAACATAGAAAGGATTAACAAGTAGCCTTCTTCCACTCTCTCTATAGAACTGAAAGTCTGATTTTCAGAAACGTGAAGCTGGTGGTTCTCACACATAAAGTAACAGAGAAAAAAAGTCCCACTTGTGATGCTCGCATTTGCCAGCAGGAAAAAAAAAAGAAAAAAAAAAACTTTTTTTCTGTATTTTGTCATTTTTTTTTCTGAAACCTGTCTCAGATAATGTCTGGGTCAAGATTGTGCAATGGGCACATTCCAGCTTTAAAAATCTCTTGTTTACTCCTCTTTTGGGCAGCTTCAACCTACCAGCTTTTACCCTTACTTCAAGGTCAGCTACACTGGGAGACTGGGTGTATTCTCAGTCTTTTAGAAACCATCCGCACTTACAAGATTTAACATAAAAAGGTATTTTTCTAGGTGCCTGGTTATCAAGTGTCTGCCATGCAACTTTCTACATTCTCTTTGCCATCAACAGAAACCTGCACAAAGCCACCTTGTGCTAAAATCTCAAGTTTCTCTTCATTTCCACAAGAGACACTAACTGCAAGCATTTTCCCAGGGTTCCAGCCAAAATTTATTTTGCCTGCTCGCGTCCCCATTTAGGAGCGAGTCCGCTCCTTCTGCCTGCTGTCATAGTGCAACTATTGTTCTGCGAGATGATTTCATGCCAGCACACCAAGAGGGAGCAGTATGATGTAGACCCTGTGCTTCCAAGCCAGGCAGATAAGATTTCCTTTCTGATCAACACTTATCTTACTAAAATGGTAATAGAAGGCTTATAATGGCATCCTAAAACTTACTTCAACTTAAATATATAGTTTTCTAATTCCCTGAAGCTTTCCTTTCAGATAAGCCTGCTCATTTTACAGTCACAGCACAAAGGTAGACAGAAAACCCAAGCTTCTACTATAATAACATGTAAATGGTCAACACGTAGCTTCCAAATAGCCAAAATGTTTTAAAAACTGAAGACTCTCCAAGGTGGGGCTGATTCTCTAAGATGAGACAGAAATTCTCAAAAGGCAAATTCAGGTAGAAGGTGAATTAACTGCAGGGAAACGTGATGTCATTTTAAGCGCATGCATGTGTGCGTACTTAATACACAGCCATGGCCACCTTTCATTTGGCATACCAGTATCATGAAGGAACAAAATCACCAACGAGCGGCATCTGAACTGATGAACAGTTTGCCTCCAAATACTCAATGTATTTTACAATGAAAGAGCTTGATGTTGAGACAACACTGCCCTACAATTCCACTGAAAGTTCTATATGGGGATGTTCATACCTGAAAGAAGGAAAAAGGGGACAGGGGAGGGAACACGGTTTAGATTGATCCCAAATTCCTTATAGTATTACTTTAAGAATATTTTGTTTTTTGAAACACCTACTATTTGTGAACATTAACATGCTTTGTTTTGAATTCAAAATATATTATTGTATTGTAGAGTCATGTCAGACTGGGATCCTATAAGTTTTCCTACTTCTGTAATAGTGCATTTGTTCACTGATTACTAGGATGCAGCAAAATTTACTATGGTTCTTAGGAACAGATGCAATTCCAACAGTGCTCTTTAATTTCTGCTTCCAATGCTACAAAAACTGTCATATGGCTATTTTTATTGAATATACCTAACAGCCTTTCATAGCTTTTACAGCTTGTAGTTGAGGAAAGTAAAATTTGAAGATTGTGTCTAAGCTAAAAATAGATCCTTGTGCTTCAGTTCTGCCACAAGATATTGTAAAGAATTCCACATGAATACTATTGTACATAGCAAGTATTAAATGGATCGTTTCAATTTAACTTTTCATTCTAATTACAGAACTTACTGAAGATGATATTAAGAGAAAAACAGACATAGAATTGTCTGGTGATAGCAAGCAGATCCACTACCAAGATAAATTGACAGAACAGATTTCCAAGCCTTTATGACAGACAATTTTTGATCTATTAACTTCCACACTAGGAATTCCAGCTGGAGAATTCAGAAAACCTGAATACCAAGGAATAATTGTATCCACGTAACAGGACAGATGTTACTGAGTATTATGTCCAGCCCTCTCTCCTACTACAGGTCATTTCAAAATTCCTGATGTATGAACTCCTAATTTATCACTACTTCTCACTTCCAAAAAAAAGATCATAAACATGAAAAATATGTTATATTCCAATTGAAATGTGTATAGTGCGCCAGGAAACTCATCCTGGACAAGGTCTTTGATGGACTTTTTCCAGGGAGGAGAAGACAGAAGGTTTACAATGCCTGGTCAAAACATTAATAATGATAGCAGTTTATTATCTATTAGCAGGGGAAATAAATTACTAGGAGTCTATCTTGGCAGGATAAAAATAAATGAATAAGTAAATAAATAGGGTGGTTCATAGCCCAAAGGGATTTCAAACCTACTTCCTACCCCTGAGAAGAAGCAAGGGTGGCACATGGTTGCGCAGCGCGTGACACAACAGCAGCCACGCTGCTCTCTCGGGTACGTCACTCCTACTTTAAAGCACTGCAAGGCAGCAGAGTTATGGGAACCATGAGGCTACAAAAGCAAGAAGAAATGGGAGACAGAGTGTCTGAGAACAACCAAGAGCAAAGTACTGACAGAAAAAAAATCCGAGAGAAACAGCTCAGTCTACATCAATCCCATGTCCGTGTGTGCTGTGTAATTTAGAGGCAGGTAGCAGAGCGGGGATAGAACAGCAAGAAGCCATTGCAACTTCAGGCAGTTGCATGGTTACTGAGATGTGAATAGCATCCTGGCTTGTACCACAGCACTCAGTTGTGCTACCAGTCAAGTCATTTAAATGAAGCTCTTCGTAGCTGATTGCTAGTCACACGTTATTTGGTCACTGTGAGTGCCTGGCATTCCAGAGCATGGAAGAGAGCCACGGCTGTGCCTCTCCAATGCTGCAGAATGCTAAGTACACAGCAGAGAATAAAAGGTCCTAAGAGTCTCAAATTAGCATACAGTCTTGAATCTATTTTCTCTGTGCCCCAGCCCCTGTACTTACAGCCATGCCATGAAATAAGATTTGTATTTGCAAAGAATTTTTTTTTTGCAAGATAATGTAGAGATGAGCTCCACAAAAGTCTGAGAAAGTAATTCTGTCTTTAGGATTTGGTTTGAATAGCACATAATAAACATGGCATAGGATTGCACGTTGAACAGTAAGGAGAAAGTGAAACACTGAATAGTTGTTCATTAAGAGCAGCACTATTCACTCTGTGCACTAAAGAGATGCTCAGAAGAAACACAGCGGCAACCATGTATTTAATATGCATGCACATGAAGAACTGAGGTTGCAGGGACACTATTCCATTATTTAGCAAGCCTGACCTTGCAAATTTCAGCACGTTCTTCTGGACTAAAGATGGAAACTTAGACATGCAATTATTCAAAAAATAAGTCTCAACTCACTAGCACTTAGCAACCTTCAGTGAGATCAGGTTCTGAGATGTTGGATACTGTATGAGAAAAGTAAAAATGTATCCATTGCTCCAGGGAACATACAGCATACTTTTGGTATTTCACTGTTCTTGTGTGTTTGCACATGAAATGCAGTCGAACAAATGCTGCAAGCATAGGACAGGGTATGAACTGCCAAAGAACTCAATAGTCAAATAAAATTTATGCTCAAATGAAGAATAACCTTTTTTAAAAAAAAGAGTTTAAGAGTTTAAATTTTAATATTGATGGAAGAAACCAAACAGCCCAGCTGGACTTCAGGCTAAAACTTCAGCAGTAGAGCACGCCTAGCAGAGATATTCTCTCTATATAAAAGACTATCATTTGCATTAGTATTCACTTGTCTTCTTATATCAGCTCTGCTGTTCATGACAGCATGAAGCTGTTTATTCAGGTACCGCACACAAGAAAGCTCTACTGGCTTGGGAGTTTAGTTCTTCCAGTATATTTAGTATTCTTCATCTCTGTGCAATATTATACCAACTGGTCTGTATGGTATTAGAAGCAACTATAAGAGATTAAAAAAAGATCACACAGTATATCAAAGAAATGCAGGTCATTTATTTTCCCTTAGCAAACAGCTGAGTGTTTATCCTTTGGGTTATGGAACTTACTTCTGTCAACTTAGCTTAAAGCTACAACAAAAGAGAGCAAAGCAAACAAACTGAGGTCAATTACTCTAAAATGCATGCTAAATTTCTCAGGCAAAACTCTTAAGTTTCCTGTAAAAGCTTAAGTATATAATCTCATGATAATAAAAACAGTCACCAAGAACCAGAAGGAGCCACTCCAAATCTCAAGTTACAAAACTTACCCTAAAATTAGAGTGCTAGAGGACAAAGCTAGGGAATATCTAGACTTGGTACTGAAAGATAGCAATGAAAAGCTATCACTAAAGACAGAAATATGCATCTTCTAAGACACACATTTATGAAATCTCTCTGTCAGGGATGAAATAATTAAAGAGATCACAACCAGCCAGAATCTTGACTCCAGCCTGGACCACAGTCCAAGGCTGTCAAACTCCAGCAATACTGGAGCAATACGACTAGTAATACGAGCATTATACGGGAATTTCTGTCAGCTTGAGCACAGAGATCGAGGACTGACCGCACACTCGCTCTCAGAGCTCAGTTTGCCTTTCTGAAGGATCCCCTAATGATGTTCATCAGACAGACTTCTGAGGAGCCACCTCTTAACAGCAACTTTATAAAGGCATCCAGCCACAGAAAGATGAAATTCTTCCCAAAGCAGCACAATCCCAGGGCAAGAAATAGCAGTTCGTACATGCACCCGTGCGCATTCGTGCTGGCTGTGAAGCCAGGTCCAATGTGGACACTTCCCAATGGAGCTCCAGCTCTCCTGCCCTCGCAGGGACTCCCTCAAGACACTGCTCTTGGGGAGGGGGACAGGAAGGACCACAGTGCAGGGGGACACCGGAGGTGGAGGCCAGGGACAGCCAGCATCTTCTGCACAGTCTGGCCAAGCATTACACAACCTGAAATATTTCAATGATGAATATGAATGGCTGTTTTAAGGGAAGCTTCTAATTTAAAAGAACAAAAAAAAATAGCACGATGTAAAGCATTTTATACAACTATCATTTAAATGAAAATGAAAGGGTGCTGGTGAGCTTTTGGGTTTGGGAGATAGAGTTGGATTTTTCATTTCAATCACAAAGAGGCCCAGAAAGCCATGTTCCCTTCACACTTCTACCAGGCTCAGCTGCATGATGTGCACAACACCACTTAATCTGTGCCAGTCAGCAGTAAAGCAGCTGAAATGCCCTGTCTATGCATCTCAGCACAAGGGAGCCCTGCACCCATCCTCGGGAGAGCCAAGGACAAGACCGTACAAACAGAAGGCATGAAATTTAAATTCTTTGTACTTTAACAGAAAACTGTTATATATATTG
The DNA here is from genome assembly GCA_034781795.1 of Crypturellus tataupa. Taxonomy (NCBI): domain Eukaryota; kingdom Metazoa; phylum Chordata; class Aves; order Tinamiformes; family Tinamidae; genus Crypturellus; species Crypturellus tataupa. The sequence goes on along the minus strand of JAWLRI010000344.1, from coordinate 1,691,658 downwards.
ACTTTTCCACTTAAGAAAAGTATTAGTTTCTCAACACTTATCTAAGTAAGTCAGAAAGCAAATCTTTCTGACAATAAACCCTAATTAAGCAAGCCATTTTTTATATATTCTTTAAGTTCAAAAAGATGAACCTTTTGATAACAGATATGGTAGCAGGAATTTATTTATTTATTTAAAATATGAATTAACACTGTTCTCTGCTTCCAGAGACACACCTCTGTTGTGTCAGGTCTCACACACACAACTTTTCCATGTATTTCTTTTTCAAATATAAGATGGACTGGCATTTTAAAAAATGTGGCATCTTACATCAAATCAGTAAAGCCTAAAAATACAGCACACATCAGCTGAACAGAGTAGTGGATCTTACCTCCCGTTGAGAGATCATCACTTCTTTTGCCTTTCTGTTCATGGCCTTGTTCTTTCCAATGCTGAAAACCACCTTTGTTTCTCTGCTTTCACACCCATGGCTAGCCCAGGGCAGAACTGCTCCCCCAGAAACACATCTCAGGCAGCAAGATAAACTGGAATGAACTGATGAGGAAAAGGATATTGGCATCCAAAAAACTGAGAGGTTATCACAGTTCTTTCTAGAATTACACAGAACATTATAGGCACAATGTGCAAATAGGTGTCTCTAGAGCTGACATGAGATGACGACCAGGAGGGACCAATACATATTCTTAACGTGCTCTTCATCATGTAAGAGATTCAAGGCCAATGAGCAATGTATTCGGAAAGAAACAGATACAACAGCACACACCCCAATCAGAGTTCTTCCTTTTATCTGCTTATCAGCAGCAAAACATGCATAAGGAATTAAAGCCTCTCCGTGCAGCCTGGACCGCTGCCAGGGCAAACTAAGCTACCAATTCAAAACAGAAGGGACTCTTGATTTTAATTACAGGAGGAATAAACTAGTACATTAGCTTAAAACTAGTGCTCCCAAACCATAACACACAAGTAGTTACTTGACTGCCAAGCACCAGAGGAGTGAGAGGAATGGTCGCTGAAGCACCGAGAATCCCCCAAACACTAGGTATTCTCCTCTGACTACACATGGGCCACCTGTATTCACGAGAGATGCTGTTACTCTCTCCAGAGAAGAAGAGGAGACGAGGCTGGAAGGAGGTCATCTGCACCATCAGCACAGAGAAACCACTGCTGCCATCGCCACCACTCTTGCAAGAATTGCCTCCTCAGGACCATGTTGCCCACGACAGCCAAGTTTAGGAGCTACAGAGAATCACCCTCAAGGAGCATACAACACAAATATACTTACAAAGTCCTTCTTACCGACTTCACCAATTGTTCTGGGAATGTACACAGTGCCCAAAGCACAAATATGGTATCTGTGTTGTCCGAGAAAAAAACAATGCTGAAAGAAGTCAGCTCTCAAGGTTTTGGCTTACTAGGAGGACGAGAAGACGAGGTAGGAAAAAAAAGTATTTATGGTACGTCTTTACTTTTTGCTCACCCAGCAATTAAGTTAAAGTTCCCAAAGATTAAGGATGGAGTGCAAGGTGAAGTTTCTAAGCACTACAGAATTACTGGTTTCATGGGCCTGACAAATGACTGCACACTCCAGGCTGAGCCTTCTGCCCATGAGGAATCACGTCAGCAAAACAGCTGTCAAGATGAAATCCTGTTCAAGTTTGCTGGAGGAACAACTGCCTGGAGTTGGAAAGTGATACATTCAACCCAACCTCAATACAAAGAACAAATTTGAGGGTTATCTCAAATGTTTTCCAAAGAGAAGATGTGAAAAGTCTGTACAGAGCTGTACTCAGTATTTCTCACTTTCCACTGAGGTGGGAAGGGATACGAAATGCCAGCATATGAAAACTGTTACAAAAATAATCAAATTCACAGAAATTATTAAACAGAGAAGCTCTATTAGGCTCTGCTTAGCCTTGCTGAAGGCAACTCCGCAGCAGAATTGTACTTTGTACAATGTACTGTATACTGTGTACTTCCAGTACAAGGAGATGCACCTCTCCTGGCTTGGAAAAGCCTGATCTAGATTATATTATCTGAAGTGCTAATCTGTTACAGGTTATTTTCCTTTATGCTCTTTATCCTGACTCTGCACTTGTCCTCATCTCCTCCCTTCTCTCAACTAAATCTCTTAAATTTGTTTTCTCTGCATCAAATTTGGACTGCCTTGCAAATGGTGAAACAGGATAAGGTTCATTTCAAACATATTCATCAGGAACTCGGGGCACAGCAGTTGTGCTGTGCCAAAGCCTCACCCACTTGGTTCAGTTCCTAGCTGCAGCCCAGGAAATAAGAGATACTGAAATTCTTACATAAGAAATATATTCTGGCGCCCGTGACAGTGCTTCAAATGGCAGCACAGTGTTATCAGCCCTTCAAGCTGCACGAAAAGCAAGGTCCATGGAGAAACTCAGGGATGAGTATATATGAAAATAAATAAATAAATAAATGCACTAAAGTCTATGAAGGTATAAGGAGGCTGGGTCACCAGCTACACAAATTACTTGATTAAGCTTGAGACAGCCATTTCCTCACAAAAATAATAGATGTCCACAGCACTCAGGACACACAGGATATATAGAGCTGGCAGCACCCATGTAACAAAGTGCATCAAGCACCCTAGACCACCTTATCTGCTCTGTATTAAGAGATGGATTATTGGGGCAGTCATGACCTCCTGGTAGTTTATACAAAATGAACCCCCCTGCCCAAATAGGGAGTAAAATGCCCAGAGAGCTCTGGCCAACTTAAAGTCCCAGTCAGATGGACTGATAATGTGAAAGAAATAGGCAGTCTGCACTGTGAGCAAGAAGGAAGTTAAGAGTCCTGTTTCTCAGTTGTACTAGTCCAAATAATCTGTCACAATCTAGAAACTCCCAAATAAGGTTTTTCCCTCCCAAAACATCATAAGACTTCTGGCAGAGGGAATTCACAGTTTGGAGGAATAGGATAAGTGCACACCAGGCCTCAAACTTTTCCTGTTCTTTATACAGCAGGTTCCCGCATGCTATGGGATGAATACCATTTAACAGAGGTTAGGACTGCACCACTGACCCTTAACCAGAACACACAATCAAGACAAGAGAGCAGAAAAAGTACCATGAAAGGAACTTAACCAATAAGAACTCACAGCACTGATAGACAAGCTCTCCGCTAAATCTTACTGCAAGGTCCTCTCAGAACTACCTCTGAGAATTTGCATCGCTATCCAGCAGCAACCCATAAGGCTTTTGCTTACTTTCTCCCCTTGAGCCACTCAAAAGGAGACAATGATGGGAATAAATAAAGTTACAAAGCATTTACAACCACAATGCATTTCTAAATACAAGTCTGGATGTTGCAGTTTGGCACACTTGGGCAGTCTCAGGCACTAGGCGCAGTGGCCCCCCTCACGCCGAGCTGCAACGAACACCTCAAGGGTCATCTCTGAAGAGCACCAAGAGCCAGGGACCTTCTGCAGACCTGGTGTCTGCTTCCTGGCAGGCTGAAAATCATAAATGGGGGAGGTGAAATTACTTTGCAAAGCTACTCGTGGCTATCTCAAGCTTCATCTGCTTTATTTTTAGCACCCTGCTCCCCTTACTCTTACCTCGTGGCGGGGAGTCTCCCAACTCCTCAGCTGTGCTGTGCCAATCTAAGGCGCTGCAGGTGCCAGCAGCCACCACGCCACAGACGCCACCTCCAGCTGAAGACACGGCCTGTGTGTCCAGGCACTCCGGAGGCTGAAATGTAACACTGCCCGTGGCCAGGAGCTCCAAGGGGCAAAGCATTCTTCCTGCCAGACTGCTCCTAGCAGCCCAGCATCCTCGCCAGAGGGGCAATATGGGCAGCATGGCACTGCTCAGAGAGAGACAAAAAAATACAGCCCAAGCAAGACCAAAGATCTGCATGTTCATAATTAAAATATTTTGAGAGTATTTTTGCCTCTCTTTAGAAAAGCCAAGCTGTTTCTAATAAAAGATCACTTGAGATCCTTGAATTTTATTGATTTATTACTTTTTTTCATGTTATTGCAAAACCGAAGGCCCTTTTGCCCAATTAAAAATAATTTGGGGGAGGGGTAGGATGTTAGGCTTGTGCTTTATATCATTTCTTCCTACTGAAGAGAGAGAGTCACCTTTATGACTCACCAGTTATGACATTGTCTTCTTCCTGTTGTTGGTGACATTGTCCTGGGAATTGGTCTGCTTTCTTAGCTATCTTCTTTAATTAATCCTAACACTGGCACAAGACACACACTGCATGTGCATGCTCCTGAATCAGGACCCTTCCCCCGACAAAATGACAAATTTAAAATTCATCAGAATCAGAAAACAAACAAACAAACAAATATTTATATTTGCTGACACTTTTTCTGCCTAAATTACGTGTTTAGATTTATGTCTCTGAACTTTAGGAAGATTGAGAGTTCTCAGTGGCAATGCCCAGTGCACACGCACTAGCCCACCGAAACGAGACACAGCATTTACATGGAAACATGGACAAGTTGAGTGGTGAAGGAATGCGCTGAAGTCCTGAGAGGCTGGTATCCCTGCCAGCAACGCGCTGCCCGAGACCCACGAGGTTCCTCGTTCCTCCTACCCCATCCACAAAACGCTCGCTGCCAAGTAGCAGCCTGCAGCCACCACATCATGGCTTCTTTTTTAATTAGGAAAAAAAAAAGAAAATAGAAGAAAATTTTCACAAAGACAAGTCACCGATGACAGTTCAAACAAGGAATTATCCAAGAAAAATGAAGGTGGAGAGGAAAGAACTTCAGTGCTTTTCCCCAGACATTTGGGCTTTCATTCTCTAACAGAAGAGTGCTGAAAATCTGCTATTTAGGACACTGTAAGACCAGTCAAGTAGAAACTTGGAAGAAGTGCGTTTTGTTTGGTTGGTTGTTGTGTCGATGATGGGGAAAGGCATCCAATATACCTATATTTCAGGTGTTAAAAATGCGTCACCTTGCATTCAAGAACTTTCAGCGTCAGAGTTATTAGCAGAGCAATTTCCCAGAACACTTGTACCCAGCTACAAGCTAAAGTGGTAGGTTATGGATATGTGGGCTGCGCTGCATTTGTTTTAAGACATTTTGGAAAGACATCTAAACTCCTGAAAATTGCCTGGAAAATAATGTCTGCAACCTAAACCACAAGCAAGGGTCTTTAACCTCTGCCCCATGTCCTTTGTAGGCCTGCAGTTATTCCACTCCGACACAAAATCAGATATTTATGGCCATCAGCCTTACGTAAAAGTAAGACTGTGCTTCTCAAGTCAGAGTAAAGGTTACAGTTAATTGTGCCAGTCTGTGGCCTGTTGTAGAAATTCAAATCAATTCCCAAGTATCTTGGCCTTCTAGTTTTAGCAGAAGGGACATGCAAGGTTTTTTTCTTCAATTCTGCTACCTTGGAAATAGAAAGTCCCATTATAGAAAGATGAACTTTGCCTCTTAGGGTCACAGTGTCTCCTTCCAAAAGTTCCCGCATACCACCTTCCGTAAGGGGCTACTCATGATAGTGCAGTATCAGGCATTATCGATACCTTATGTCAAAGCCATTGACCTGCAATTTTGTTGAAAGCATCAGATCTAAAAAGTTACTTAAGAATCCTCCTGCATTACTCCTGTATATAGATTTCAGCCTCTCACTGTTGTGAAGAAACACTTGAATTGCCACACTATGTACCTGAACAGAAGAAAGGTTAAAGTCTAATGTATTTTAAAATGATATGTAAATCCAGCCAGATTTCCAGCTGCTCATAGTTGCAATACCCTACCAACACCTATGGGAAAGGAAATACAAGAGGGAAAGTATTTACAGTCTCAGGATGTGGATTCCTTTTTATTTTTATTTTATTTTTTTAAGCCCATTGAGTATGTGCAGCCACTTTCTCTACAGCCTGTGGGTAGCCAGAGGGCTGGGACTCTTCTGAAACCCAAAGAAAGGTCAAATAAAGGTGGTGAGATTTTTGAGGTTGTAATAGGAGAGGGAAAAGGCCCAGCAGAGCTTTTTTCCTTTCATGCTGTTCCTGAAATCCACTATGGGATCACATGATGGAAAAATCTTTGTCTTATTTCCAGCATGGAATAGTATCATGAGAAATGTCTAGGAAGGAGAGATTAATGGAAATCATTTCCTCCTTACCTTCCTCATTTAGCCGCACAAAGAGGAATTAAATAATTGCTTCCACTCACCACACTACTCCTGAGCCCGGGAGGCTCTCCATGCATCAGTGACAACCTCACTATGGCTAACAAGCCACAGCAATATTATTTTTCAAAACCTGAGCCTGTCAAAGTTGCTTTCAAAATCAAGCTGTCTTTGGCATAAGATCCCATGTAGGAAAATAAAAAAGAAAGAAAAAAGATCTCATCAAACCAAAGCCATCAATCATATTTACTGTTTTCTAAAATAAAATGGATGGCCTATTAAAAATAGTCAGATTGGAAACTGAAAGCATTTTGCACACAAAGGAAACTCAGTAGCATATCCTGAAAATGTCTCTCTCAAGCCACGGGAGATCTGCATTCATACGGGAAAGAATCTTGTTTGTGTAAATAGGCTCCTAAGCCCAACAGTAATAAGTAATCAATAAAGTTGCATTAAACCAAAACAAAACAATCTCAGTTACATTCATTTGTCTCCCTTCAAGAAGTCACAGATTCACAGAATAATTCTGGCAGGACAGGGCCTGAGGAGTCCTCTAGTCCAACCTCCTGCACAAAGCAGGGTCAGCCCTGAGGTTGGACTAGGCTGCTTCAAACTTCGTCCAGGCAGGTACAAAAACTTTCAAGGGTGGAGATTCCCCAGGCCCGCTGGCCAACTTGCACCTTGTCCTCATGAGGAAGAACTTTCAATACTCCAGGTCAGGATCTCCTCTGTTTTAGTTTATGAGCAGCCCCTCCTGCTCTGCCCCGTACCTCAACGACCTCCTTGTAGGACGGGGTGACGGCTGGGGGTGCTGCTAGGTCTCCCCAAAGCTCTCAGCTCACCAGGCTGGACAAACTCAGCTCCCTTAGCCCCTACTCACAGGAGAAGTGCTTCAGTCCCAACCATCTCGCTCCCACTTGTGATGTCCTTCATCAGCAGAGCAGAAACTGGATCAGGCATTTCAAATGCAGACTAGCAAGTGCCAAGTCAAAGAAAATAATCATTTCAGTCAGTCTGCTGGCTCTGCCCATGGTAACTACGAGTGCTAGCCTCCACTGTTGCGAGGACATGCTGTTCGCTGAGGCTTAGTCCGTCATCCACCAGGTCCCTCCGGGTGCTTTTCAGCAGAATGGCCCTCCAGACACTCACTCCCTACCCTGTACTGCTGCAAGCAGTAGCCTGGCCTACCTTCAGGGCTTTGTACCTATTCTGTAGACCCTTCAAAATTCTGCATATTGCAGCAGAATAGAAGACTGGTGGTGTTTGGAGGGCTGAGTTTTGAAGGAAACTCTTCACTAGGATTCTCATCCTTGCAGGGAAGCGCCACAGCTGGCATTGCTAGATTGAGCCATCTGTAGAGGGAAGTACAGTCACTCTGTTTATAAAATAACTTTCAGTAATACGGTAGCTTTTCATTTCAAGCCAGTGAGTACTCTGTTCCTTGGAGAGCGTTTCTTACATGCCCCTCTGCCTCTAGGACATACACTGCAGCCCTGTTAATCTGGCAAGATTCTTAACACTGTTAGAGGAAGGCTCAGCTATCGATTTGGATGTCATGTCTTTAGTACCATAGGAGCACTGCTATAGTCATCATGATTTAAGAGACTGAGCACAGTAAGGCAACACGGTACTTTTTATTATTTTTTAATGATGTAGTGCAGGGAGAAGGAAGGAAAACTTAGATCTTCAGGGTCTGCATCCTAGACCGTTCACACCGCCCACCTATGCTGCATCAACTGCCCTATTAAATTACACTTTCATCCCTACCAAGTTTGTCTTTTCAGTAAAACTATTCTAAAACTGTTCTTGTTGAGATTTTACAGAGAACTAATAGGTAAATTCATTCCTAGGTGTGTCAAAAGTTTCTAAACTGGTAACTTTTCCAAATAAAAAATAATTTAATTTTTATAATCCATTGTAATACATCATTTCTTAGCTATCAGCCAACACATTTTAGAAGGTAAAACAATTTTGTCCTATTCATCTGCAATTTGTCCTCCTTATTTGGGAAACATTCCACCTCCATTTCTAGGGGACAAATACTTTCTCTAAAAACATGCATTTTCCAGTACCAGAACAAGTGGAATGAGGTTAAATAGCTCTGTACAACAGGTCTTCAACACTCATTGCATAATAATGACATTCCAAACACTGCTCTTAAGGACACATCTTTTTCTTATTTCAGAATTTTAGTAATGAAAAGAGAAATTAACAACTCAGTCCTGCACTTCCTGACATTATCCCTTTATCAATAGTATCGTTGTTCTGTCTGTTCCCACCCACACTCACCCTCATGCCAAGGGCTACTTGTAACATGGCTTAGACTGATCTCATGACAAGGAAATTGGGCCCACGTGTACAGGAGGGAAGGTCAGCTGCCAAGCAACTGGAAAAAAAAAGACTTTCTAGAAGGTGATAGCCTGAACATGGGGATCACAGAGTCTGGACAGGTTTTCCTACCCTCTTTAAATCAATTTGGCTTTCATTCCACTGAATGACTAATTTATTCAGAATGAAGAGCATCCCATTTGCCTTGTTTGTGGTCCTAAAATACTGCCTAGGAGGAGATATAGAGATAAAAATAAGGGAGAACTCTTCTTCATGTACAGTACAAATTAACTACACAGCAAAGTTATTCTATTTACCAGAAGTCAGTCACAAATCTTTGGCTCTTTTTGGCTGCTTTTTAGACACTGTGAAAAGGATGCACCTTGTCTAACTTCAGCTGTCCACAGATCAGACAAGATTGCCTGAGCTATGTGCATAGGCTCCTTCTAGTCCAAGTGTGGAGAGAACTAGCGTGGAGAGGACACTCTAGCTCTCCTGTCATGAAGGGAGAGCTGTAGATTTGTCCCCTAGAAAGTTAAATGCCTGAAGTCAAGTAAGATGAATCTCACCCCATCTACCAATGGGGTAATGTTTGAAGTCTACTAAGGTAACTGGGAATCTCTGCTCCGCTCACTCAGTGGATTTGGAAACACACATAGCACCTTTTCTGCAAGCTGAACCACCTCACCATAAACAGGTGTCTTTGTGGCACAAAGTTCTAGCACAAAATAACTTGTTGTACTTGTTGTATTTGATCTATTCCTACCCAAGTAACAGTGAGACGTCAGTGGCACCCCAGGGTCCCAGTGTGGCTCCAGGCTCTTCTGTTCCAGGAACGCTACCAATGCCCAAAGGGATGTGATTCCCTACACAAGGATGCAAAGTCTGCTTCAAAGTAAGGTAAAAGTAGATGTCTACATATAAAAAGAAACAAAAAGGCTTCCGAAAGAAAGAGTTTAGTCACAAACTAAGCAAATTAGTTAGCTTAACCAATATCTTTTTTTTCTTTTTTAATAAAGCAGCTATATTTCTAACGTCTCTCTAAGTTTGGGCACTCCATGCAGTGTCATGCCACATTTTTAAGGTCATAAAAACAAACTTTACTGTTCCTCAAGCTCCAGACCTCTACAGCAGATAATCCTGTCAGGTCCCTTCAGCAATTAGAACAGATTTTGTCAATGAATGACTTGGATCGCCTTTTAAATTACATATTTTTGCAGTGAAAGCCGTAAGCCTCATCCCTTCAGCACTTCATCCCCATCAGACACAGACATGCTAAAGAAGACAAGACAGTCACATGAAGTGAAGACTTGACAGGTCTGAGTCACTCTCCTGGTATTATATCCTGGTGCCATGTCGACAATACGGTGGTGCCGAAGTGATGTGTCTCTAGTGCTGTATGATGTGACACATTCAGAAGCACTAGTGCATCTGGCCCCATCTCTCTTGCTAACAGCACCACCACTGTTACCAACTTAGATTTCAGAACTGAAGATAGCAGAGTTTTAACCAAGATAAATGTTCAGCTAGGGAAAAAAGAAGAAAAAATAAGAAAAACACCCATCAAATCCCTCTGGCTGACAAATCTCTCCTTAACAAAAAGAATTATCTAAGGGAATATCAGTGGTAGACAAGTGAAAGACTTATTAGAAATTACTGCCTTTCAGCCTCTTGAAGGGACAGCAAAGACAAATACTCAACACAGAGGAGAGAGAAAGCATGGCTTGTTTATTATTACCATATAACTATAAAGCTTTCTTATCAGCTGGCAAAGTTTCGAAGGAATACAAGTCTATGAAAAAGACATCCCTAATTGAACCAAGTCTCAATGAGGAGGAGAAGGCATAGTAATGAGGCAAGGCTAGGTGGTGCGATCCTGAGATAACAATACTCTGAGGAGTCACACCAGTATTAAGTGCAACTTTATTACGTCTATGAATTTTTGAGGTAAGAATAACTCTGGTGATACACATGATCTTTTAACCATCCATTATTCTTGATTAAATACACATGCTCGGTAGCCTTGACATTTTAAGATTACAGGACATTAGATTAAATGAGACTTTTTATTTTGCTGTAGTAACCCATTACACTTCACAAGGCTGATATAACCTTCCAGGGAACCTGAGATGTGGTAACTGAAATGAGATACTGCACCTTTAATAATGCAGACTGAGGCAGCGGTCTCACAGGGTTTTTCATTTGGTGGCTTTATTTTAAGTCTTCTGAGTGCTACTAACACAGTTCATTTTATTATTAAGATGGCATTCTCCACTGAAATAGCACATGCCTAGCTAAACTAAAATAATAGGGCTGGTTTACTGTTACACGGAGGGAGGCATGGCTGACATTCATGCAAAATTTATTATGTAGGCATCGCCAAACTCTGGTTTCCTACTGCAAGTAGCTTGGATCAATCTGAAAGTCCATAAAATTCCAAAATCCCACCTTCTGCCATTAAGAGACCACATCAAATCTATCACCATTTGAAATACTCTCACAAAACACACAAGCTGTTAGAAACATAAGCAGCCTTACAGTAAGAACTGGAGCCCTGGCCCTCCTTTTCTTCTCAAGTGGACCTCTCCGCACTTCTAGTTCAGAGCTCCTAGATGGGGAGTCGGAGGAATGAAGAACCCGCATGAGGATCCACCCAAAATTCAATGCCTATTAGATCCCTTACTCTGTAGGGTCCAGATTGAACTAATTCTGGAAGAGGAAAAAGAAAACACCTGGCATCCAGGAGACCTGCTATGGTGAAAAGTTAGGCACCTAGCGGGGACAGAAGGACTTCCGAGACCTCTGGACCAGGGGATGGGAGGTACCTGAGTCCTTCTGAAGATGTGGACATGCACCACTTCCTGTCCTCACTGCCCAGCTGTAGGAGGAAGGTCGCTTCCCTCTCCAGCCCGCCGAGGGCAGAAAGGCACCGCAGTCCACAGGGTGCATTCCCATCCGTGCTGCACAATGCTGATGGCGCTCGCATGAGTATTTAAAACAGATGAGAACCCAACTTGTGAGTCACACAACTTTTTTATTCTTCAGATACCAAAACGCACAGCAAGCTCAGAGTTTCTTAGATGTGTCTATCTCTTAGAAGTTCCTTGTGTGGCACTAATTACATCCTAAAACAGGTTTGAGGTGCCTCATAGCACCTCACTAGCCTGTCTTCTCTATGCTAAGTTTCACTAACCTTCTTACAATCATCATTATTTTGAGAGAAGAGTCATTTTAAATGGGCAGAGCTGGTCTGGAAAAGACATTACCCTGGAAATTCGCTAATGTCTGTCAGACAAAGAAAAAGTTAATTGGAGAAAATTGCAGAACTAGCTGGGCTGCACAGTATGACCTCCATTTCCAAGTTCTAGTTTTCACTCAAATCAGTAGTACTTGACTCTCTGAACAATGATACCTACAACACTCATTCCTCACATTTCTTTTCTAAATGGATGTTGCTTTTCAGTAACTTCAGGCAGAAGTGCTGCATTCTGCATAATTTGCTCAGTCCAAATCATCTAAATGTAAATGGTCAACACTACTGACATTTTTGAAGAAATAGCTTTTACTTTCCAGAGCCTAAGCCAAATAGGGATTAAAAAGTGAACATATAGGCATAAGAAGGTGCATGCAACTTCCCCTGGACACGTGGACTTCCCTGGCCTACGCTGACAGCACCAGGAGTCTTCTGCTCTTCTCATCAGACCCTAGATCACACAAGAAAAGGCGTGAGAACTGCAGAATAAACTACCCAAGAGGGAAGTTTCCACCTGATCCACAAGTTTCTGCTCTTAAACAGGAAGATTTATACTCCCTTAATGATTACCCTGCCTGGAGACACTGCTGACAGCTACTTTACCTACGCAGAAGTGCTTAGCCACTGAGCTCCTGCCATCATTAGCAGGCAGTAGAACCGCACTGTGCGGATAGCAAAGTGCTGCGCCTGCCTCTCAGTCCTGTGTTACACGGAAGGATAAATAGAAACCACAGTATTCACCTTCCTGAGACAACCAGTATTCATTTATATTCCACTTTTCCTCTTGTAGTCTATCATTTCCCTGTCCACTCACCTTTCCTGACCACAAAAGCCCTTCCTCAGGTTCCTATTGTCCTTGTGGCTGTAGTCCGACACCAGCCAGCTTTACTGTGACGGCAGAGACCTGCTGGGGGCTGACACAGCACTACCTTTCTGGCTGGTGTTGGAGTAAACCATTATATACCTCTTGATATACCAAGAATTTGCAACTCAAGTGCCCAGAGTGTTCCCCAGATTTAAAGGAAATATTAAAAGAAAAAAAATAAGAAAAAGTTCATAACAATTTGCCTAAGCCCTCCCGGAAACACCAACTATTGAGGCTTACTAAAAGCTGCAGATTAAACTGAAAGCCTGCGGCTGAAGGGAGCTATTACCCTGGTGTCTTGGTTTGTACCACCTTCATACACGTTCTGTACCAGCAAGCAGACGAAGAGGCTATTTAAAGTGACTCTATTGTTACATGCCTAAATATTTAACTATTAAATTTCACCCACCACCTGCCTGTCCTCGCATTTTATAACCCGGGCGCCAGGACTCATTTTTCCTCCCTGTGAAGAGCGGTCCCTGGGCCCCTGCAGTTCTGGGCCCAGGGACTGCAGCGCTGCCGCGGCAGCCTCTGCCACGGGCACCCGGGGCCGACCCTCCCGGGGCCGCGGGACGGGGGTCCCCGCGCCCCCCGGCTCCCTCCGCGCCCGCTCCGCTCCGCGCCCGCTCCGCTCGCACCCGCGCCTCTGTGGAGCCGCTCCGGCAGCGCAGCGCGGAGAGGGGCAGATGCGATTAAGGGATTAAGCGCAGTGCGGGGAGGCGGCGGGAGGCTGCGGGGCCGGGCGCGAGAGCGCGGCAGAACGAAAACGCCCGCAGTCCCTGAGCACGGGCAACGGGGAAAAAACTGGATCACCAACCGGCGCGTCCCCGATGGAAGCAGTACGCGCAACACACACACACACACACATGGCCAGACACACACACATGCCCGGACACACACAGCGCGGACACACATACGCACACACGTGCGGACGCCCGCACACGCTCGCAGCCGGCACGCGTCCCGGCAGGCGGGCTCACCTCGATCCACTTCTGAGCCTCGACGAAGGCGAGCTCGGGCTGCGGCGGCTCGGGCGGCGGCTCGTGCAGCTCCAGCCGCGCACCGGCCATTGGTGGCGGGTCCCCGCCGTGCCCGGGCACGGAG
>JAWLRI010000344.1:1652555-1677716 GCA_034781795.1 Crypturellus tataupa | reverse complement strand
GCCGCGAGAAGCCGCTTTGCCCGCAGCCCGTGCCAATGCCCGCGCCGCCTCCGCGCCCGCGCAGCGCTGCCGGCCCCCCCTCCCGTGGCCAGACCCCCGGAACGGGAGATCCCGAGAGCGGCGCGGGCGGCCGGAGCTCTCACGGGGATGCCCAGCACGGCCGAGCAGCGAGGCACCAAAGTGGCTGCGCTAACAGGCACCCCATGAATATTCCTGTTCTCTTTATGCAAGGGAGGCAAAGCAGCTCCTGCAGAGACTCGCCGGCCTAGCCTGAGCCACCCCAGGAGTCCCAGCTCTGGCAGAAAGAGCCTGAGGTTACCCATGGAAGTTTCTAGAAACTGTGGAGAAAGAAAAAAAATCACAGGGCCTTTTTAAAGTCAAATACTGCAAATATCCATCGATTCGTCCCTAGGTGTTTGAAGAATGGGTCAAAATACTGGTTTGTATTTGGTCATGCTTACAAAGACGGTCTTGCAAATATTAAAGCCAATACTGCCAAGGGGAGGTGCGTTTTCGGAGGGATTCCTGACCACAAGTAGCCTCATTTTTGCTCTGTGACAGCTGACGGTGTTGCCTCTTAGAGACCTGGGAGAACTAGAAGAGTGCTGAGGTTCCCGCTGTAGCGCAGAGCTCCTGCTTGGTGCAGAGGGGAGCACAGACCCAGGGCTGAGCGAGGCAGTGGGTGCTCATTCCTTGTGTCACAGCCACTGTTCAATGAGCACTCAAACTGTATGCTGAACTCTGTCCTTTTTAGGATTGGGACTCAAATTGAGGAAACCTACAGGGAAAGCACATGGATACAGGGCCAGTGCAGTCCTTTTGAGAGCCTTGTCTTGTATTCAGGGCTGTAAAAACACCATTTGATTGACAGTAGGAATCTGTCTACTTCTTCTCTAATCCTAATCCTGAACTTGCTTCCCATTTGGTCAAGCACTAGGCAGCATCCCTGCCTCCCTGTTCCCATGGAAACACAATCCCAGCATCAGCCCAGCTTGCTTGCTTGTTTTTTTTTAACCACCATCTGCCTGCAGCGTTGCAGTTTTCTCTAAGCCCCTTGAATATCAGTTAGAGGTTTTTCAAGATTTTCCTTTCCCTTTTGCAGCCACCCTAGCAAGTAGTTACAGGCAAAATATGAAAACAAGCAGCTTTGACACTCCAGCAAAGTTTTCCTAATATCACCCTACGGCTCCTGACCAAAACCAGCATCAGAAACGTAGCCCTTCCCTGTTGCTCCAGTTAGGCAGTGGACTTTGGAACAGCATCAAAATTCTGATCTTTTCCCTGAAGCTGTTTGCAGAACTCTGCTCTTTTAAAACAAATGTCTCAGTTTTGCTTCTTGGTTTTCTTTTTCAATAAAACTCACTCTAGTATCTCAGCAGTGATCATCGCTGGTAACAAACTTGCATCTGCACTCATTAGATGGAAAAGCTATAGAGAAGTGGCCACGGAGGTCAAGCTTCTTGTCTTTTATACAGATAAAGTCACCCTTCCCAAAAGGAGATTGCAATTGTGCACATGCAATTTAATTGCACACTAGTTGTGGGAAAATGTGCAATATGGTTGTTATAGGGGAAGTTATAAGCAGAGGTCATTGCTTGTCCAGGATCTCTGTTGCCAGATGAAGTAAGAAGAAAGAGGCTTTTATCAAGGTAGTTTTGGGTATGGTAGAGGTTCAACTTTTATGACACTGGCCAGTTTGGTCTTCTACCCAATTTAGTTTCCACAGCTTGGAAAAACACCTGTCCTATTCATTTTTATCCCCCACATAAAATATAGACTGTTCAAACCTCTTGAAAACCAGGAGTGGGGGTTAATGAGGCTTGATTAGTGTCACAGCAAGCCTGATTTTCTACCCAGTAGCAATGGGTAGAAATGGGTCTCTCAGCAAAGAAAATGCATCACGGACAATTTTTGTCTCTAAAATGTTTCTCTCTCCAGGAAAAGGGCTGCTTTTCCACACTGAGATCTCTGTGGAACTCCACTTAGATGGGACGTTTGTGCTCTTGGTCCTTTTTCTGGCTGTGCTAGCGTGACAATAAACCTTCTGCAGCGAATATCTGACCGGAGGTATTCACAGTAACACAGGTACCCCCTCTTCAGAGCAATTGCTCTATTACCAAGATATATTGAGCAAAGAACAAATGGTGGCACATCAGAGAGTCCTCTATTTCTATTTTACCTGCCATATTAATTTTTATTTTGTGAGCTTTCATAAATAGTCCTTAAACCAACAAGGCCTATTGGTTTATTTAGATGGTAACATACCCTAATAACTCCAGGGTTTTTCTGTCTCCTTCTTAGCAAAAATGGCCTTTTACCAGGCCATCATCCTCATATTTTGACATGTTGCATAATCCAAGGCTAGATGTAGGAAAAAATCTGCACTGAGCCACAAGCAGGCTGCCCTGACTAAATATCTTCTCAACTGTTTGCTCAAACACTTTGATACATTTCATTGGTTTGCTTGCCCTTTTAGTCCCTTCAGCAAACCACTGAATGTCACACAGAGAACTTGAGGCCATATGATACTTATTTAATAAATACTGTTTGGAATTCCCCTGTTCTCTAGAATATAAAATGTGGATGCGCACGTGCAGGACAGAACTGTGTTAAGCATTTTGGAGCAGAGCCTGCTCAGACGTGCAGCCTGCAAGCCACAATGAGGCTCAGGAGACCCCAGGGAGCTGTGGCTGGGATCCTGGCCTGCATCAGGAGGAGCGCTGCCAGCGGGCCAAAGGAGGGGATCCTGCCCCTCTGCTCAGCTCTGGAGTATTGTGTGCAGTTCTGGGCTCCCCAGGACAAGAGGGATGTGGAGCTTCTAGAGAGGGTCGAGCGTAGTGATGAAGACGATTAAGGGACTGGAGCATCTATCTTATGAGGAAAGACTAAGCAAGCTGGGCCGGTTTAGCCTAGAGAAGAGAAGACTGAGAGGGGATCTGATCAACGTGTACAAATAACCTGAGGGGAGAATGTAAAGAGGGTGGGGTCAAACTCTTCTCTGTGCTGGCCAGCAATAGGACGAGGGGTAATGGGTAGAAGCCGAAACACAGGAAGTTCCACCTCCACGTGAGGAGGAAGCTCCTGACTGTGAGGGTGACAGAGCCCTGGCACAGGCTGCCCAGAGAGGCTGTGGAGTCTCCTTCTCTGGAGATGTTCCAGACCCGCCTGGATACCGCCCTGTGCCCCTGCTCTGGGTGTCCCTGCTGGAGCAGGGGGTTGGACTAGGTGATCTCTAGAGGTCCCTTCCAACCTCAACCGTTCTGTGATTCTGTGATTCTTACTGCCTGGCAGAGGTGCAGAAGCCAGGCAGCCCTGCTGCAAAGCTATCCTCGGTATTAGCACCTCTTAGCAGGTATTAATCCTGCTGGAGAATATTTGGAGATTCTTGCTTGGCAGGTTGAAAAGGTGCTTTCACAGCTTGTTGTGTATATAGGGGAGGATGCACCAGGAGGTGGACCAAATGAGCAGACGAGAGGAACCCTTCCAACAGTGTTTAGCAGCACAAAGGAGAGCAATGAAAGAGATCTTTGCCAACATGTTAGTTAGCACTTTCTTCATTGATGAAACTACATACATGGAAAGATATTTCAGCTCTACATGGCATGAAGGCTGTCTTTGAGATGGGTTTAGTAAAGATATGCACTTGGAGGCAAGAGAGAGGAAAGCACTAATTTTAAAAAATGACTCAAAGGGAGACTGTCCGCACTGAAGAATTTGGGGTATTTTATTTTATTTATTTATTTATTTACTTTCAGGCTAAAAATCAAGCATCACCAGAGCTTTAGTTATTCTTATTACTCATGAATATCAATCATTCTGAGATCATGAGAGCATTTTTTTTTCCACCACTAAGACAAATGTTGTGACTTTGCGTTTTATTTAATGAGGGCATCTGCTGTGGCACATTCGCAGTGTTCAGCATTTGGCTGACAGCACCTGTTTGTTTATTCCTGCCATGCTGTCTTCTATCACAGTCACTTTCTCTCTGCTACCACTCACTCAGCAACATATTGTCAGACTTGGCATCAACCCTCTGTGTCATCCTGAAAATTACAGGAGGGATCATCCAGGTTTGCTCTTTCCTAGGAGAAAAGTGGTATCATCTTCTCCCACCCTACCTGTAGAGAGAACATGAAGCTTTTTTGGAAGTATTTTTTTTCTCTATTTTGGAAGCTGAGATTCACTTTTGGGAGCTAATACATCCATTTTTTTTATCTGCTAGCTGAATTCATGAGCACCATTTGACAGTTTCCTACTTGTTTTTCGTTGCATTTAACTATATTTTTAGATTTTAAAAGCTGCTGACTGTCCAGGAACTGATCTACTATTACGCACGCTGCTCTTTATCTAGCTATTAATCTCATGAGGCCGGATGCAGGCAATTCAAAATGAGAGGTTGTGTGCATAGATGACCATAAAAAACAAGTTAAACACCCTTTTCAAAGCATGGTTTGGGGTGCGTTCACCACCTCCTCTGTTCCCTGCATAACAAAAAGTGCACACGGATGAGCAGTTGTATTTGGAGGGCTCATATGCTTTTAGGGGAAGGTTTCTCCAGCCCAACTCTCTGTTCTGCCTTTGGCACCTGGTTCCCCCTCTTCTTATGGCTTTCCTGTCCCCCACTGACAGCTCTGATGATTATGTCGAGTCTGGCTCAGCTTCTCTTTTAATCTGCAGCCACAGTCAAGTCTCCTGCTCACCCAAGCAACTGCTTCCTTCCTTTTCTGTGTTGTTTTCATCAAGATCTGCCTTTCCTCTAATATAGGAAACTCCTATATCCAAACTCCTCCTTAACAAGCATCATTTTTTTTCTCTCTGCCTGCCTGGCTTATTTTATCCCAGTCTACCACAGTCTCCTGTCCATCAGTGATCTGACTTCTCACAACCCCATTCCCATCTCTTATCTAGTTCGGGTACTTCTGAAGGAGGAGGAGGGACAGCTCAATGAACATAAACCATGAAAACAGCTGGGAAAGAGGAACATATCAATACTATGAAGAAAAAAAGAAAAAAAAATGACCACACACAAAAAAAATAGAGACTGAAATAGGACTCAGAAAGAGTGTGTGGCTCCCCCACACTGCTCCTTATTCCCAAGGCTGTGCAACTCTACTCTCTTAAATCGGGAAAAGGATGTGGCCACACAATGTGTCTTTCACCAGCTATTATCAGTGATCTTTTTAGGCTGCTAAAACAAAAGCACATTGGTGGGGAAGCGATGCTGGGAGATTTGTGTACCTGCCAATGTGAAGCCCGGTTTCTTTAATGCAAAAACAACAAACAGCCTTTGAGTCTACGTTGAGCTGGAAGGAGTTCAAAAGGGCAGGACAGGAATTTCTTTCCAATCTTCTTCTGAGTTCAACTGCTTTTCAGTTCTTTTTTTTTTCTGGCAATTGAAAGATTGGAAGTGGAACCAGGGTGTTCTTCCAAACCCAGTCAAATTCAGAGCAGGATCTCCAACTGCAATCTCCACCTGAATCTTTACCTGCAATAATCTTCCAGATATTTTACACTTTGCTCATATAAGTATGGTGTAAGTATGTCCCTGTTGCCTTCTAACTACGAGACCTCTTACCACATTTTGCCCTCTTGAGCAAATTACTCAAATCTTTCACAGTGAGGAAAGGCATTGCACAGTGGGTGGATTTCAGTACTGGAGAGATGTTCCTAAACACTTATTTTACAGTGTCATCACCTATGAAGAGGCCCTTTTGAGTCAGTTCATTGAATAATCCAAGTCATCTTTGATTTGATGAGCAAGTTCAATCCGTGCAGCTGAGCATGTGCAGGCTCAGTTCACGTAAAGAAGCACAGCCAGGTGCTGCTGTGGGTGTCCAGCTGCCTACAAACCTGTGCAGCAAGAGGCAGCCTCACGTGAGTGCTAGAGCTGTCTTGTTAGGAGGATGGGAAGACTCATTGCCTGCAAGTCAGCTTGCTAGGAATGCAGCTAGAAACTTCGACCAAACTGTGGTTAACAGGGATGAAAATCAAATTTCTACAATAGAGTTATATTTGGAAAAAAAAAGTGGGACTTGGTTTCCAAAATAAATTCTCGGGGTCTGATATCCATTCTGGGTTATGATAACCCGGGAAAAAAAACTGCAACACATTCAGCCTTTAATTTTAACCGTTGTTTACATCATCCAGAAAGAACTAGTGAATGATATCGTCTCTCTTCTTTTCTTAGTAACTTTTGCTGTTGAGCAAATCAAAAGAGGGAAGCGGATATCAGAAATTAGCACTGGGCTTGATCCAAACATGTGTGGGACACTAGCTGATGCACAATGAATTGGAATGTTCATTTACTCAAGATGAGGAAATAGGAATCTAAAAGTGGAAAATGGGACGGAAAAAGAAAATAGAGGCAGAAAAAAAGTAAAAAATAAAAAGGTGAGAAAAAGGTAAACAGAAAAACAGCGACTTACATCAGTAGGAAAAAAGTATGCTTTATTTATCAGTGTTATAATTTAGTTCATGACACGTGTACATTTAGAAAAATTTTCTTCTCTATGTTGGATTTCTAAAGAACAATATTTAGCAAAGGATTATGTGCAACATGAAAGAAGAAAGAAACCAGTAGTGTGAGGGATGAGGTGAGTTTATTCCCTAAAAGCAGGCAGTCTTGCTCCATGATCTCCTACAGTCCAGCAAGCCCTGCTGAAGAGGACTCTCATCAAAGCCTCTGGAGGTGCCTTAGTACAATGGGTACCATTCTGGGGAGAGACGACATCAGTCACGTCGCACATGCCACATGGTGGCATATTCACAAGCATCAGGACATCATAATTGGCAGTCTCCCAAAGTCAAAAGGCATTTGCAAGGTATAAGGTCCTACTTTGCGAAAATGTGAGTCCAGGAGGGCCTTTTGCACCTCTCAGGATAGGAAGACCTCATGCAAAGGTGATCACTGTGCTCCCTTTTAACCCAGACGTAGGTTCGTGCAGCTCTTGCTGCAGGCTGGTCAGATGTGAGCCAGCTCCTAACCAGCCATTACATTACTGTGCCATAAAGGCTAAGTTAACAAGCCCTTGGGCTTATTAGCAAAAGTCCAAGTGCATTGGATCAGCTTTTGAATCAGAGCTGGCTCTCTTCCAGCCTGCTTTAGGAATGGTCGTAGTGGCGCAGGTCTGTTGGCTAGACCATGTAGAGATGTACATCTCCTATGTTAGTCCATGTTGATACACTGCCAGGGAAGAGGATATTACACTTTGTTGAATCACTGTCTGAACTGGTAAATGATTTATTATACAAGAGCTGCCCACCCAACAGAAAAAAAAAGAAAGCTGAGGTGATGAGAGTGCCAAGTAATCACTGCTGTTGAATGTACAGCCAAAAAACATTAATGAGGGCTGCCCTTAAAAAAGTAAAATAGGAAAAAATCCCTTTAAAGTTATTTTTATAAGTTTCTCTTATTATTACTTTTTAATTATGTCTTTCTGTCTGGCCAGCAGAAGTGTCTGGCGTTTTTTGCGGTTTAGAGACACTAGTGCATGTCTTTGGGCCTTCAAAAAAAAGCCCAAAGGTCGTGAAAACTGAAACAGGTAATTCAGGGGAATTGAAAGGACTTTCCAGGAGTTGATATCCATGCCATTGAAATGATTGTTAACACCTGTTGACTGCTACTTTCAGGGCACTAGTGGGATTGCCCATCACACAAGCTCCTGATCTAGCAGAGGAAAATGACTGGCCGGATTAACCACAGGCAATCCACAGGTTGCAGAATTGCCGTATTTCTTGTGTCATACATACGGTAGCTGATCCACCACAGGCATTTTTTGGAATCTATTTTTATTTTCACATTAATCATTGTTTTCTAAGAGGACCATATTTACTGTTTCCCCTTTAGATATGATATATATTGGGATTTTCATAAGACTGTAAGAGAGATGCTCAAATCCCATCAAAATCAATGGGATCATGGACCTAAGCGTTAAAAATATCAATTTCTAAGACATATATGAGACAATATTTGCTTAGAGTGCTAGTAGGTTAGAAAAAGATCAAAATGATCAAATGTCTAACAAACTAGAGTGCTAACATTAGGAATCAAAGCTCAAAGTTCAGGCCAGATGGCACAAGGAATGCTGGAGTAGACCATCACTTGGCAAACTTCCTCGGTTCAGTATGAAGCTTTCCTAAGATATAGAGGACTTTTAGTTGGCATTAGACCATTTGCAGAATGATTTATTTCTCTGAAAACAAGTACATTAATCACCTTCTGGGGCTGAGTTAGACCAGTTTTTATGTCAGCTTTGTGTCAGCTTCTGCACTTCAAGCAAATTTCATTGAAAATATTTTTCCTTGTAGACCGTTTTACAACCAAAGTGCAGCAGAGATTCATGTGATGATGGAAGGGAGGAAAGGAGAATCAACCTTTGGAGCATCTTGTGAGACTGATGAGTGTCTTACATGCCTCAGCAAAAATGGAGAATCATGAGCCCCTTAAGCCTTGTTGGTAGTCAAGACCTGGGAGATCTTCATCCCAGTGGGTAGGAAAAGACATGCAAGCAGTTCCATATAACAGAAGATTTTTCAAGAGTGCAGGGTGGTGGGGCTATCAGCTGTGGGAACTCTTGTAGCATTTGAAACTCTGTCCCTTTGCTGTCCTGCCAGGAGCCAATCCTGCCTCTGTATTTTTTAATAGCTGATGTCAATGCTATATACTTGCATTCATGATCTAAACCAGGGTTTCTTAGGGCCTGACAGTCCTTAGGGCTGCTACAGGCTTTCTGATGGCCTGTAAATGAAGTCCCTGTAGGGACTTCAGAAGCAAAGCAGGGGAAAGACTAAGATGCCAAGACTGTCCTTCATCCCTTGGGCAGGTAAAAAGTAGCTGTGAGGGAGAAGGAGGAGAATCAACTATTCGATGTGTAGTGTAAGGACCTTTGTTGTATTTTACAATAGCACCCCTCTTGTGAACATGGCAAGAGCACACCGCCTTTAAAATATATTTCTATTTTTCAAGCATATGGGGTCCTAATGCTGAAGACTGTAAAACACAGGAGAGAGCGAGAGAGGGAGGTTTTTATGAAGACTCTTTGCTTCCAGAGGAATTTGACAGTCCAAAAGAGGAGGCTATAAAGCAAGGAAAATATGGTGTACATCGTAACTTCTAGGATTTACTTCTGATCTTCCTCTTGAACTTCTGGCCCTCGATGCATGAATTGAAATTACTTTATTTTCCATTCTGCATTTGAAGGTTTGTGGTCATATCCTGTGATTAGCTATCCTATGATTAATTTCTTCTTACAGAAACACCACTCAGAAGTATGCAAAGAGATGTTTATATCGATAGATATCCTTGGCTTATAACATGCTGAGCAATGGCAAAAAATAAGCCCGAATTTCAAAATCCATTTAAGTTCTTCACTGGTTGCAATATAGTTAACGCACTCTTTACAGAAAACAAAAAATAACAAAAAAAGGGGGGAAATGAATGCTGAAGCACATAATAAATCTTTCACTTTCTACATAACAAATAGAATTCTTATTAGGTATAAACTACCATCTATTTCTTCATAGTCATAATCATAAATCTGGCTTGGTTATTGTATACGTTTATGACCTACATATTTACTTTTGAAGAATACCAAAGTAAATTTCAGAATGATAAACAAATGTATCTTTTTAGTAGATATTTACAAGTTAAAATTTTTAGTCAATAGTAGGAGTATAGTTGGAAAGAAAAATATATTAAAAATATATAACAGCAATTTATTTTAGAACTATATGTGCAACTAAAGTTACTTCTGAGGGTGGAAATAGAATATTGATAGTGTGTTTAAAACAAGTTAAAAAATATTTTTAGGTTACTGAAGGAAAAACATAAAATATTTTGGAGAAATGTTGAAACAGCTGTTTTATGTAGAAATATACCTTTCTTTATCCTTTAAAACAGAATGATGTGTTTATCACAGTGTGTGGGTTGTGTAGGATTTTGATGTGTCTAACTGCTTATTGCTTTGCTTTCAGGATCTTGCTATCTGTAATGCCCACTAAGCAGTAAGGTAAGCATAATCATCTAAGGAAAAGCCACACTGTTGAGTTGTCTTTGTGGGCTTCACAAAGGATTTTAATTTTGTGAATCAAGATAAGTTGTTGATGCTCCTGTAAATTCGATGAATTAACAAGTCATTTTTTGGAGAGTGTTTCCAATCAACAATATTTTTCAGAAATGTTTTGCTCTTACTAATGGAACTGAGTGAAGTGGTGTCTTATCCCTGGTCGTTTTGAGAATAATGTTTGGTAGATTACTGACTATTAACATCAGCATTGATGATTCTGATATTGTGTCATTTATATGTGTATTCATCCCCAAGTTATGTTTAAAAAGAAAGATAAAGGAGGAATCTGTGTATGTCTTATCATTTGTAAGGAATAGTTCTCAGCTGGGTCCTTCTCAAAAAGATAATCATTTCCATACTAATTCCTTAAAATGTCCTACAAGGCATTTGGCTTTATGTTCAGCCTGGAGAAAAGACAGAAGTTACATTTCAGCCAAGGTTATCTAGGTTTATGTGGATTTAAAATTTATATAGGTGCGAAAGTAACTGAAGAAATCTGCCAAATAAAAATCCATCAAGGGATGTTAAACATAAAGACACCATCTCTTCTTGGTGTCTTCAGCCTCAGTTCCTTGGAAGCTGATACAGCGGGCAAGCAGATACACTCTAGGAGTATTTTCCTTCCATGTACTACCTTAGGGTCATGCTGTTGGCTATGGCTGGGTACTGACTAGATCACTCTTCGATCTGATCCTCTGTATTGCTGTAATGTTCTTAAGACTAAAAATCACTCTTGTAGTGTTTAAGGTGCATTTTTTATCTTGTACTTTTTATCTTGTACTTTGTACTTTCTCAAGGGGTCATGAGTGCTGATAGCATCAGAAGCCACAGGCAGAGAAGCAAAGCATTTGGTACATTGCAGTGCCATCTATGGAAGGGACACAGCAGGTCCCTCACACCATGCTCTCATCGCCTTCAGCAACCAGATTTTATATCCTTGGCAGTTAGATTACCATTCTGAACACCAACTAACTAAGAGTTAAATCGAACAAAAGACTCTTGGCATCTGTAGCCATTACTGAATCTCCCAGAGTCTGTCCAGCTGCCCTCTACCTCCCTCAGAAGGGACAGCTTCGCATCTTTTTTTGCCCTTGGATGTGCATCTCCTGCTAGAATAGAGCTGCTTCATGATCTTACAAGGGGACTCTTAAATTTGGTTTTCCTCTTGCTGGGAGGGATAGACTAGTAAGGGAACTTAGGTCAGTCTTTGTGCAAGAGGAGCTTGCCTATTTAACATGCCTATCTACTTTGGGGTCAACTGGGCCTAGACCTGCTATTCTCCGGCAGCTGATTGAAGCAATGCCCCACGCAGCTTGTTGACTTCTGTGAGTCTCAGTCACAAGCACTGGGTCTGTGGGCAGTCTGAGGGCCTCACTGTAGGCTGAGGTTTCTGCAGGGTGCGCGGGAGCCCGACTTCGCTCACTTGAGAGGCTCACTTGAGAAAGCTGTCAGAGGTGTCAGAGCAGGACGTTCAGCAGCAGGCTCCAGTGACAGGCTGGCCACCAGGCTCTCCTGCTTCCTAGGAGTACAAACGGGCTGTTGTTACCTGAATACCTGGATTTAAGATCCTTATTCTCAGTTTCAGAGATACCTAGTTATAGAAGTCTTCAAACAAATAAGACCAGTCATGGAGTAATTTAGTCCTCCACAAGATTAATTGCATGGAAAGGAGAATTGTTAGCAGGGGAAGGCTACTACCTTTTGGGATAAACCCTTCTGCATCAACTTGATGAACACAGAAGCTTAATACAAACTCTGAGACTCAGAAAGCTAAAGCTGGAAGCAAGGTTTTGCCACATGTTCTCACATCTAATGTTTATGGAAGAGAAAAATGCAGTTCAAGCTAAGGATTTAAACCTATGTGAATCTCTTAAGGAGGGATTCTGTGCATGAACAAGGGTAGCTAGGTCAGTGCTAAAGTCTTTTCCCTAAGAGATTTGGTGGAAAAAGAGGGGATATACTGAGAAATGCACCATTTTGGAATACAATCCTCCATTACTGCGTGTCAGCTGTAATCCAACATACATCATGCTGTACAAGCCAAGAGCAATGGCTGGCGTGAAGGAATGCAGACCTGGGCTGCTTCTGCCTATGTGCTGCATCTCATCCTGGAGGATTCCATCAGAGACTACAAGAAAAGAGCACATCTGGGTCACAAGTCAACAGTGAAGCCCATTACTAACATGAGTACAAAGTCTGTATGTCAGACTACTGCACTTTTCTATATAAGAAGACCATTCTAGACTGTGAATGTTTTTCAGATTAGCTACAGTCTTAAATGACCTGTGAAATGAGGTCCATCCATATTGTGGGCAGCAGGTATATATCTGAATGCCATAAACATACACTAGCTGCAGTTCTGGAAGTCTTTTTCAGTAGTCCATTTTAATAATTTCTGTTCTCCTTTCCTTTATCAGTGCAGAAAGGTCAACTGTAATTCCCTAAAAGAGATGACCTGAGCTTCAGAACACTTGGATACTGAATATGTTATGAGTAATTTCTATTTCTTTCTTTCTTTTTTTTTTTTTTTTTTACTGCTTAGAAGAAAACATGCACATTTGCAGAGCCTTCCTCCAGCCAATTCCATTCTAGGCCCTAGTTAGATTTTTAGGGGCACCACTTCACACATTTTTCTATTGCAGATTTTACAGTTCGTGCATATATGCAAATAAAGCATGCACAACACGAAGCAGAGCAT
Source organism: Crypturellus tataupa (assembly GCA_034781795.1). Taxonomy (NCBI): domain Eukaryota; kingdom Metazoa; phylum Chordata; class Aves; order Tinamiformes; family Tinamidae; genus Crypturellus; species Crypturellus tataupa. Next base: position 1,664,954 of record JAWLRI010000344.1, on the reverse strand, counting down.
GAAGCTCTAACTGAGAATAAATCTAAATAAAAATAAGCAGAGGCTGCAAGCTCTTTCTAGTGCGTGCATCTCTGTTCCCCTTCCGAAGCAGAAGTCACTCTGAAAGCTCCAGCGAGCGCTGCTTTGAAAGTGAGTCTTTCTGCAGAGTGCTGACTGCGGCGCTGCATTGATGGCAGAGATGCTGTAGCACAATGGGCGCCTCTGCGTTATCTAGGTCACGGGCCAGCATTCTCCTGGGTGCTAACATTTTCAATTAAGCCGAATTTGTCGGTGCACAGTGGAATTATTTTCCGTGTTAAAGCTGGCCCTAAATGGGAATGCTGAGTTTCATGCCTGGTTTAACTGTTTTGGATCCCATATAAAGTTGAGGGTTGCAGTTGTAGCCTGACAAGGTTTGCCGATTGCTCTGCCACAGCCAAGCACTCATCCCAAGTGTTCAAATTGCACAGATATATGCACCTCCACACACCCCCTCCCTGTGCATTCACTGGTGCTGAACTAAAAAAGTGACTTTGGCAGTGCTGTAGTGGGATACATAAAGCAAAGTAGCTCAGCAAAAGTTGAGTCTACATTGTTCCACCTAAGTTAACTGAAAAGCTTCATTTAAAATCTAGTCTATTACTATAGTCTGTGTATGATAAACTTTTCCTAAATTCAATGCATCAGCCACATACCTTTTTGGTCCTAGAAAATGCTTTTGCACTTACATATAACTACTTCATGAATACACATACAGTTCAAATACATGTACTTCAGTGTTAAGCTATTTAGAGAAATACTATGCAGGATCTATTGACTGCATTAAAGTTTTATGATTTCTTGACAGTTTTAAATTGTTCTATACACTGTGCTGAACCATTTTTTATGCTGCGTAATCTATAGGATGTGAATAAGTAATCAAATTGGTTGCCTATGTTAGAGACAATGGAGTTAGATCCAGTCAGTGTTTGCTCAGGACAGTGCAAGAAAACTGAAGTATAAATTATGTGACTGCTTGTGTCTCCTTATCTCTAGTTTAGCTCTCCAAGAAAGAATCGTTCTGCAGCTTTTGGTACATATAGTACATATGACATTATAACACAGCTACAACAATAACAATACCTTGGCCTAAACACTAAAACTTAGAAAGGAAGAACATTGAGGTCTTGCCATCAATATGAAGAATAATATGCATCTGGATAAACCGTATCCAGCTTGTTATTGTTTTATTTCTTAAGAAGCTTTATAGAGCTTATTTCTTAAGAAGCTTTCCAGCAGCCCTCTTAGTAAAATAATAAAATAAAACAGAGGGAAATGGCTCTGTTGGTGGTCACTGGTGATGAAAAGTCCCAAATCTCCTGTCTGCCAATGAAGGCAGAGACAGCCCACACAAGTTTGCACCCTTCTAAAACACACAAACATTATCTATTATATTGTAGTGTGCAAATATGTTAAAAATGTATACTTTATTTATACAAACTCATGCTACTGCTGTGTCAAGAAATAGTTTGGAAAGCAGTTGAACTTGTGAACGTTTACACTTTAGACTATAGTTACACTGTTGAGATCTGCATTTTTTGCCTGGTTATAATTTATAAACATTGGATTTAGTCAGGAAACGTCTTCATACAGCTTAACTGTAATTTCCTGTGGTAAATGGAGTCTGATGAGTGAGGATATGAAATCCTGGAAAAGTTTAATCATTCTAAAGAGAGCTGTCCTAGCTGATGTAATAGAGCTCACACAGTTTTGTAAGAAGAATTGGCAGTTTGCTAATTCTCTGCCCAATCCAGACTGAAAAGTCCCAAATGAAGGGTTTCTCCTTGAAGGCAAATGGATTTTAGCTCTTCTAATATGGTGGGATCAGGCCCCAGATCTAAGAAGATGTGAAAATATTGTTTTGTTGTTATTGTTGTTGTTGTTGTTTTGAGAAACCTCATTTGTCTTCTTGTGACTACACAGGAACCTCTCTAATCGGAAACCTTGGTGGGACAGCCATGAGCTAGGAACATCAAAACTGTAGTTAAGCAAAGGATTACAGTCAGGCATCCAATGGACGTGTCCCTGCAGCAACCATGGCATACAGGGCTGTAGAAATGAAACAACTTCTGTCAAATATGCTGTGCAAGGCCCCTAGCTGCTGAAACAGCAGTTCCTCATCTCCATTTAACACTTTAGTCTCCAAAAGAGCAACTGCATGCTTGCAAAAAACCTTTCCTAAATGCCCACAGCCTAATCCGGGGCATCAAACTGATTCAAACTAAACAGAAGATTTTGCCACCATTCATAGAGAAATGTATGATATTTTCTGATAAAGTTTGACAGCAGTAAGAGCTGCCCATGCCAATCAACTCGCAAAAGGTGGCTGTGATTACCTAATGATTTGGTGTCCAGGGGCTTTGCTGTTTGTACAGAAAGTCAAAATCCAGACCCCAAACTGTGTCTCGTTCATAGTGTCTGCCTCTGTGATTAGCACACAGTTCAGATTTGGGCTGCATCAGGAGTTTCTGAGAACTTCTGAAGAAAGGAATTAAATATCCAGAATCTATGCCTTTCTCCAACTTCCTTCAATAAGAAACGATCCTGTCAAATATGCTGTTTATTGACATGATTTGACCTCAGTTTCTATTGTTCAGCAAAATAAGAAAAAATAGTAAACTCACAAAAAATATCAAGTTAGCCAGATGATAGTATTTTATGAATAATCTTGGTCCTTCACCAATACTTCAACCATTCCATAAAACAATGGGGAATGTAGCTATAACTTTGCCACCTGATTCTTTTGTATGTCAGAAAGTCCAAATGTTACAACTCGCCTTTTTCTAAAATAAACTGCAATTTAGGTTTATGAATATCCCTCACTTCACTGCTAAACATTTTGTGGGATCAGGGTAGAAAGGAGGGAAAAAGTAAAATTTCTTGAATCACGTTGCAATAGAAGTCTACTAGAGAAATATCTTGAGGTTTATAAGAGGACTCAAGGGATTATACATGAATATAGACGCTCTTTTGCAGACAGACATGAGTTCACCTGACTGTTCTCCAAGTTAATCAAGCTGTGGTTAGCCTAACACGGAGCCTTAGCTAATAAGCCATGCTAAGAGGTAGGGTATATTAACTCAGGCCCAAAGCCAAACTAGTGTAAATATAAAACTGTGCCTGCAAAAAAACATGTAGTTATAAAGTTAGCTTTAATTCCAGCTCCGCCATCAATTTCATGTATCACCTCGGGCAAGTCACTGATTCTATGTCTCAGTTCCTTACTTGCAAAGCGGGACTAGTAAACCTGCATTTCTCCCACTCTGCATACATTAAGACTGCAAGCTGTTCTAGTAAGATCTTAATATGCACCCGTACAAAGACTTGAAAAGCAAATGCACTTCTGTCTGGCTATGGTACTGCAAGTAATAACGCCCCAGTTTTCTCAGTATGATGCTGAATGTTCCTATGCAATGGAATTGCCTGTCTTGTTTCTCTATGGCACAGCACTTGAAATATTAAATCCACTGGAACATCTCTGCCCGGTCTTGTTTCTCCAAAGTCATGAAGATCTCCAGATCTTTTAGACCTTGCAGCAGACTTTGCAGTGACAGCTTAGTGTATCTGAAACTCACCCAGACAGAAAGCACATAAGAAATTTTCAAATCAGTCTAAGCTGCTCTTTATACATTTACTTCTATATTGGGGTTCATCTAGGACTACACACATCCGATGCATAGCAGTTCTTTCAGGAACTGTGAAACTTAGTTAAACCATTTATATTATTCATGGAAGCCGATGCTGCTGGGAAGATGGGTCTGCACAATTTCCTTTTCCCTCTACTGTTCCCAGCATTTCTTGCCCTCCAAGCTAAACTGCCTCGGCGAAGAAACAACCCTCCCAGTCGCTACAACTGCTTGTTCTTCCACTCCTGCCTGTGCGGAGAAGCAGCAGTAGCAGCACCAACTCGAGACCCTGGCTCTTCCTGCAGCAAAGAGCTCCCTCGTGTGTGGGACCGAGATCCCAGGCCATCCGATGAGTCCCTCTGCAGCACAGCATTTGCCTCCTGAGGCTGAGGGCTGACAGCATTTCAAAGTTTTCACAGAACAGGCAACCTAGGGCAGTTTAACAAATCTTGATAGCTAAATTGATCCCTCCCCCACACCCCAGAATGCACAAAAGTGATACACTGAAATATTCAAAAATAGTTAGTGATCATCTGGGATTTATCACAGAAATGTGTGTGTTGGTGAGGACATATGGGGATCATCTTGCCTGACCTGCGTTCACAGTGGGTTCCTGTCCATGCTCCATCAGGTCAGCTGTGAGTTTATTTGACCTTACAAACTTGCAAGGATGATGATGCCTCTCTTCTCCTGGTGACTTGTTCTAGGGCACCTAGTGAACAAGTACTCCCTAGTTTCCTAGTGTCCCAAATTGAACTTTCCGAGCTGCAATTTGTGGCTATTGCCCTTGATAATACCACCTGCCACTAGCAAGAAAAGGCTGCTTTGCTGTCTTCGCAGCTGCCCTTCAAATAGGTGTAGACTGCAGTGAGATCCTTCCCCAGCCCGTCTTTGCCAAACTAAACAAGCCCAGCTCCCTCTGCATCTCTTGGAGTCATGTGCTGCAGATCTCCAGCTGGCCCAGTAATCCGTCCGCCGGACCCTCGCCAGGTCCTCTCCTGGAGGACGTCTGGAGATGTCCTGTCCATGTCCTTCCTGCACTGGGGAGCCTGGAGCTGGACATGCTGCTCCAGGTGCACCTTCACCAGGGCCAGAGGAGTAACAATTTCCCTCCATCTGCTGGCTGCACGCATCGCAGCGCAGCTCCGTAGGCCCTTGGGCTTACTTGGGATGAGAGCACACGCAAGTTGGCTAACACTCGACTTGGCACCCGCCATAACCCCCAGGGCTGTGCCTTGGCCCTCACGTCCCACCTGCAGCCCACGCAGGTGCCGGGTTGGCCCCGGCAGGGGTGGCCCCTCGCACGGCCCTCAAGGTCCTCAAGGTTCCTCAAGCTCCAGCCCTCAGCGCATTGAGGTCCCTGGAGTTTGGAACACGTGGTGCATCAGCCGCTCCCCGCAATGTAGTATTGGCACGTGCAAGAGTTAAAACATGACAAAATGCAAGTGATATTTTGGTTCCTTTGGTCACTGTTTTAATGGTATTTCTCAGCTTGCAGTGATCATGTCTGACTGCATTTTTCCAAGTTCTCATTTGTTCCCATCCAGTCCATAGACTCAGTGAATTGCAGTCCTGTCGTCAACTTCTTCTTGGCTGCCTGCAGCACCAGGGAATATGGGATCTGTGAATATGGGATTTACTTCCATTCTCTTGCTTTCTCATTTCCTCTCTTAGCACAGCAGGTAGTGGGACTGGCCCTGAGAAGCCCAGGATGCCATTGCATCAAAGGTAAAGGATACTAGTACTTCTATTTCCCCTTTTCAAATTATTTCTTCTCAGTCTTAAGTATTTCTGTATCAGTGACCCAGTGCATCAAAAGCCAGATGCTGCAGGAATTATTCCCACATCATTTCTTTCCTCAGTCTCAAGAGAAAGAAGTCACTAACACAGGAATAGCAGTGCATGAATTGTACAGTGTTGGACTATGAGGTGATGTCATGCTTTAACAGATGAAAATGGACTATGAACCCCTGCAAAGGCCATGGACATGCATAGGAGGCTTTGGCTTTTACATCAGACTTAAATTAATTTATGACTGAACTAAGGATTAAATGTTCAGGTCTGAAATCAAAAAGCTACTTAACCATGTGAGCAGTCCCTGTGAAAGCAAGGACAAGGTAGGGACTTAGGGCTAGGTATATAGTCAATTAAATGTGCTCCTGGGCCTGTTGGGCCAGGCATGGCACCAAATTCAGACTTTCAGCTGAAAGTTTCCCAATGCTGCCATCTACAGAGCAGTTTGACTACAGCTTTCAAAATAGCAGCAAAAAGGAAAATAGCAGAGGGTACTGTTTTGAACTAACAATGTGCAGGTCTAAACAGAAATTATGCCTGCTTAAATAGTTCTTAAACTTAAATATTTCTTAAATGTTTTCAAGGCTGTCAATAAATAGTATTTTTATTTACATACTACCCTTTACTGTGCAGCTATTCTTAGCAGTTTTATGAGTATTTTCCCAAGGTCTATTTCTGAAATAAACTAGATCACCTCTAGTCAGCTATAGATTTCTTCCAAAGTGGCCATAAAACACAGTTCTAACCTTGCAAACTGCATGCTCTTTTCTAGAAATTGTCACTATGCAAATTCAGGGGTAAAATATTCGTGGCTTTACATGGGACATGCATCTAAAGTGTGAGCTTAATGAAGGAGGATTCACAGGAAGTTGAGGAAAGATAACAGCTCCATATGGAATTACAGATTTAAGATATAATGGTCAAAGACAAGAAACACACAAAACTAGTTTAGTATCAGGTAGGGTATGATTAATGGAAAATATTAAATTATTACAGAGTACCTTCTCATGAAAACAGGATATCTTAATTTGTAGCAACCCCTAAAAAAGCCCACAAACATTTATACCTTGCTGTCCAAACACCATTGTTAAAATACTAAACACAATGGGCAAAGTTTAAAATTCAAGAATGATTTGCAAATAGATAAAAATATCTTTAAAATGTTGGGGAAATGTATTTATTTAGAGATTATATGCATTTGATATGATTTAAAAGCACCTTTCTTATTTATGATCTACCCATAGAGGGTCTACCCTCTATGATTTTGACTTAGCACACACTTCTATGCACTCTGTCTGTGTTTCTGCATGCAGTAGCAACAGCTGGAATGGCTGCACCATTAATATTGCACAAGTTACCATCTGTTCAACTTTCAGATCTTCACCCCAGGCAACTTAACCCCAACTGCTCAAGTCTTCTCCCTTCTCAACAACTCAAGTTGTTTCAGAGGAAAGACCTGCTGGTTTCCAGATCCCTGTTGCAATTTTGATAAGGAAGAAGCCTTACTAATGATGCTATACCTGAGCAGATGGCTAACATTCATTCTCCTTAGTTGCTCCATTTATTCCCTCCTCAAAAACTGCACTGGGATGCACAAGGTGAGAAAATAAGAAGCATTTATCACAACCCTTTTCCTGCTTTTCACAAAGTCAAAATTTTACCTTTATTCAGACACCTGCCTTTGAGTAGATTCAAAATCCAGAAGTCTGAGTAAAAGAATGAAAGCATCTGAAATACTAGTGTAACTTTGCTAACACTGAAAAATCCATACTTCTGGATGAAAATAACATTACTGCAGAAATCACTACAAAAATACAGTAGGATTTTAAATGTACTTTTTGGTAGCTACACTGCCACATACCTAGCTGTATGCAGGCAGTTATATGTAGCAGAGGCCTTCAAGACAAGAAGGTGCTCTGCAGAGTAACAGCACGCTTGCTCAGGTACAGAATACAGCCAACAAAGCCCTGCTCCTTTTCCTCTCCTATCATTTCTCTGACCGCTGTTGCTCCCTGGAGCATCCCACACACACACGGGCCATGTTGCGTCTCCTCCTGCAGATGCTGTCAGGGCCTGCGCTGGGTGGGAGGCTGTAGCAGAGAAGCCAGCCCAGCTTCCTTCCATTTCACAGCACCATCTACCAGCAGACTGATTAAAATGCTCCTATGGAAAACAACCCCACGCTGTGTCACAGCAAGCATTCATGCTCCTGCTAACAGGAGCTGAGCAACTTAGACTTTTTATTGGTCCTTACACTACAGAGTTCCAGCTAACAGTAAAGATGAGTAATAACAAGGAGCAGTATGTAACACATCCAGGCTACAACATGACTATAATACTCAAAGCTCATTTTTTGAATTGCACATTGGAAGCCCTAGAAGGCAGGTGTACCTTGCTGCATACACGCAGCAAAGACAACCAGAGAAGATATAAAGCTGCAAAGATGAGGCAATATAAGGAAAGCTGCCAGACTCATAGTCAGAGACTGGAATACAGGGCATTGAACAAGAAAAGTCTGGAGTCATCCCTTCTTAGAGCTACCCGGAACAGGCACAAAGCTAGATTGGGACAAGAACCATTTCTACTTAAGAGAACAGGGCTAAAGGTAACAATTTATTTAATACTTTAATTCTCCCTTACTTAAAGAGTTGTCAGTCCCTATAACCTGAGCAGATCTCTTTTTCCCTGCAATTCAAAGTTCATTTAGTGTTAGAGGCTTTTCTTTAAGTCATTCTTCAAGGGAAATCTAGTATAGCCTCTTATAGAGGACATCCCAACACAGTTCTGTGTTAAACATGTCTAGCCTAGGCCTTGGCTTGGTGAGACTTGGGTTGATTAGGAACTAGCACAAGTTTTTAGTTACAAGTAGGAGACACCACTAGACCAGGTTTTCTATGAGAGAAGGCAGGAGGTCAAGTAAGCTGCAGCTGCCTTGCCAAACTCAGGCAGACAACTTTCTGCTCAGGGCAGAACTTTACTATAAGACCTGCAAACACCCCTGAAAAAAATGTATAGTATGTCCACAGGTAACTGTTACATTTATCACTTGAGACCATTTTGTTTTCCAGCAGAAAGTTTATTCTCATTAAGTACAAGGAAATACCAACCAACAGCTCAATTTACAGACACAGATTTAACAAGCCCTGTTAAGCATTTTCTACTTAACATGTGAAAAAACAAAATCAGAAGTCTAAAGACATCCGATGTGTCTGAACTGTTCACATTAAAACTTGAGCTCATCCTTTAGCATAAGCTCAACTGATGCTGCTTCTGTGTATAGCAAAGGGTGGAAACAATTCAAATTACTGTAACAGCTGTGTTTAACAAGTACTGAAGCACTGAAGATTAGACTGCATTTACTGGTGTGCTAATAGGTTGCTTTCCTTGAGCCTCTTCAGCTCCTCAGGCAGACTTGCAGAAAGCCACAGCAGAAAAACGAACTTCTCCTTTTTCACGTTCTGTAAATTGTCTGCATATCTTTGCAGAATCCTTGGAAGAAGAAAGGACTGTTTATGTTTGGAGAACATTGATGATTGTCTAGACATTCAAATACTTTGTAGCTCTACTCTGGATCAGAGCAACTAAAATCAACATCTAGTGGCGTCAGCAAGCATATACATTTATCAGGCATCTAGTTTTGTGGCACAGCACTACCTCATTACTCTGGCTTCAGAAGCACTAACTGTTACAGCAAGCAGACACAAAGCTACCACTGTACCCTGAAATTGTGGCTCTCATTATGGCAGCAGCCTGGGTGCCACGGAAACTTGAGGCTAGCAAGAAGTCCTACCTTCAATAGCAAGTCATCTGCACTTGTGCCATGGTTTACAGGAAATGGCATACGCCCATCTGTGGAAGAAAGTCTTGTATCAGTCAGTATTCTTACTGTTACCTTCAAGGCAGGAGAACTCAGCATAGCTAATCCAAGAAACAAATACCCACATCAAGACAGTTGGACAAGTTCAAAACACAGCATCAGTGCATAGTGTGGGGAAGAGAGGGACTAAGTCTTAGCTCTACCAGAGATCACATGCTTTACAAGAGGGTCGGACCTACAGTACAACCCACTTCATAAGACCTTCAGCTGAAGTTTCTTCATTTTGAATTCTGAATTGGCTGAAAGCCTCAGCAAGCAACTCAACTAGCAGCAAGGCTTTATCCTCAACACTTGGACAAGGTAAATAAGCCTAGTCAAACTCCTAGTTGGACTCAGTGCCTTACCCAATTCATACAGATGTCCATCCACATTGACAAAAAGGATGAAGTGGAAGTTCACACTGTTGTCATCAACCTTAGAACAGACCATTAGATACATTTGTCAGGTTAAAAACAAGAGTTTACTGTACAGTCTGAACCTCATTTGTGATTACGGGAGCTGTAACATCTTAATCCTCCCAAGACAGAAAAAACAACAGCAGAGGACTGTTCAGTTGGACAGCTGTTCATCAACAGGAGAGGACTAGCAATATTACTTAGCTGAAGCTCTGCAATATCAATTATTCATATCTCAGTCTGATACTGTCAGGCTTGAGTTATTCTAGCCATGTTTTCGGCATACATTCAGGAAGAATTGTGACCCATTTTTCCATGCACTTGAGGAAGGAACCTTCATCCATTAGTCAAACATTTCCCCTTCCCCATGAGCTGTGACAGTGATTTGTCAAATTTAGAACTTTATTGCTCTACCACCTTCAATACCCATCCCTCCATCCCAGATTTTACTCAGTCAACTCTTACCCGACATTGTCCTTCTTGTGCAACAGAATTGTGGACTTCTTGGATAGCCTTAAGAAAGAGCAGATATAGGTTACTATATGCCTAAGTGCTGAGAGGTATCGACAATTTGTATAGTTCATATACCTTATTACTTGCAAAACGCTTCGCTCTCTCTTCAGGAGACAGGTCAGCTGTTTCATCAAGAAACTTCTTCAGGGCAGACCCCTCATCTGCACAAGATAACCAAAGACTTTATTCAGCATAGAGAGCTAATCAGGTACAACTCAGGTGTAGCTCACAATGCTCAATGCTTATTATACTAATTACAAGTCATTGTGCTTAGCCTGGAACCATCTTCAGTACACACATTTCCAAATGGCAGTGAAAGTAAATTATTTATCTGGAAGCTTCTGATGACAAGTCACACAAACAGCAAGAGCTCCAGCGCCTCAGGATACTCTGAACACCTGACCTGGAGCTGGCTTTAAGATTTGGCTTTTGCTTTGCCCTCCTATACATTTAACAGAAGAGCTGAGTCACATCTTATAAAGAAATTCCAAGATAGATCCCAGTACTTAATCAACAAAATAAATGAAAACTCTGTTATTCCGTACAATCTCATTGCCCACCATACACATTCTCTTTTGCAGGAAAAAATCCAAACCTACTTAAGGGGTTGAGTTTTCCCTCTTACAAGGGAAACTATGCTGTGTGGATCTCTAGTTTGAGACAAGATATACTGTGCAATAAATTGTTTCCTTAACTTGGTGACAAATCTTTCCCAACAAGACCTGGTAATTCTGTCTCCTAGGAAACAGGAGCTTCTAGTCACCAGTTACCTAGGCCAGTTTTATACCCACTTCCATAACATAAGGGCCATCAGAACCATTCTCCCAGGAAATAGTCTTAGAGACCAATATCATACTACGCTGCTTTCACATGGGAAGGTCAATCCATCAAATTTACAGCTACCTCAACATGTAAACAGCATGAAGAATTGTACCTATCCATTCAGGGGACATTAACAATGCCATTAATCAATTCTGAACAGGATACTTCCTAAATTGTTAGGGACTCAGGTCTACCACTTGCCCTTTCCCTTTGCAAACCTGTTACTGAAGCTCTGCTCACTACACGGAGGGGATTGCAGCTACCAAGCAAGAGTCAAGTGGATTCACTCCTGCAATTCAGGCAGCAGATGAAACGACATTTCTCATTTCTCAGTTGGTGAAAAATCCACTTACCAATAATATCATAGCATGCTCTACCCAGGCTCGACAAAGCACAAAAACCTCAGGGAGAGTCTTCTACAGTACTACCCTCTCAGCATCTCAGAACATTCATACTCACCAAGCTTCAGTTTGTCTTTGTTATTAGCAACTGCATGTATCAGACCAATTGTCCCACAGGAGTTACTAACAGTCTGCTTCAGAAAATACACCTTGGAACTGATTTCTTGGTCCTTTATTTCCTCAGTCTGTTGTTTCCTGAAGTTCTCATGCTGGAAACACAATTATTTTGAGCATTTAGCCATAGTGATGCATTCTTATTGAGCAAGCTAATAGACAAATCAATGATGTAGGAGAGCCAACAGCAAGACTGGACAGAAAAATTACTCAGAAAACCATCTTTGCAACATAGGTCTGTAAATCACCAAATATCTATCCTGGATACATTCCAGATCTTAATGGACTACTTGCATGACTCAGTCATATTTAGTGGCACTGCATTTAGTTCTTTAGCCTCTCCCTCTGGTCTCTCTGCTAGAAAGATCTTGGGGGAGTAATACATAAGCTCTTTCATTCCCTCTCTCCAGGATGCTCGGATCCTTTCAGTGGCTGGTCTCCAGCAGTTTGCTTTCACACCTACAGGTGTAGCCTTCCTCCAAGAGCACCTTCCTCCCTATCGTGGCAGCAACAGGCAAATGAAAAATGCATCGCTATCAGGATGCTATAGCCCTTCTCTTTAAAGCACCTGCTGTATATATTATATGTATATTTTACAGTAAATCCCACCGCTTCGCTAAGTGCGGGCCCCAGCCGCTTCACCGCAGGGATGCTGGGGCCGCAGGGCCGCAGACCGCGCACCCGGGGCTCCCAGGCGCGCGGGTGGCCCGCGGGCAGCCCTACCTGCGCCGTGAGCGGGAAGAGCAGGAGCAGCGCGCAGGCGGGCGCGGGCACGGCGCCCAGCGCCTCCTCCTCGAAGCCCAGCACGTCCACGAAGCGCCAGCCGGGCCGCACGCCCA
>JAWLRI010000344.1:1608721-1642407 GCA_034781795.1 Crypturellus tataupa | reverse complement strand
CGCGGCGGCGGCAGCGGCCGGGGGCTGCGGGGGTTCTGCGGCGCCGGGCGGGGAAGCAGCGCAAGTGCCCATTAGAGCCGCCGCTGTTTTCATTTGCTTATTTACATGTATTTATTTCAGTGCTTATTCGCCGCGAGCCGGGGCAGTGCAGGCTCATGCATCATGCACAGGGCTGTGGAGGGGGTGTGCTGTTTTTACGCAGCACGGAGGCGCAAACAGGGCATAGACCTGGTTTAGCGCCCTTGGAAGTACCCACGTATCAGCTGGGGTCCTAAGGCTGCTTCGAGTCACAAGCAGATAAAATAAATGGGGAAGAGGAGAGGCTGGTGTTTGTACGGCTCTGCTTTACGTGCCTCGCCGTGCTTGGCTGCGCTCCTGCTCTTCAGGGTGAGCGAGTGTGATTCGGCACTTTAAGCAGAGAATAGCCCAAAGGAGGGGGAAGAAAGAGGCAGCCGCAGGGCGCCGGCAGGCGCTGCGCAGCCTCTGCGGCGGATGTGGTGCCTGCGGGTGCTGCGGGAGAGCCCACGCGCTGGGCCTGCTCCTGGCACCCGCGATGTCCCCTGGCTCCCAGCGCGCTTCCCCGGCCCCTTCTGGAGCGGATCTGCCACCATCCTGCCGTCTCCCGCGCTGTCTCTTCCTAAGCACGGGTTAGTTGGCATCTTATGTTTAAAAGGCTTCTTCTAGCCACGTAACTGAGTTTTGCTGAAATAAGCACATAGATGTTCTAGCATAAAGGAGGAGAGAGACATTCTTATGGTGACCTTGTGGCAAAATCTTTGTTGATTAACTTGAGTGTGGAACAGCCATACTGATTGTGGATACTTTTATTCTTCCCTTACAGAGATAAGTATTTGATCAAATAATTCTGTTTGTTGCTGTTGTTTTGTTTTGTTTTGTTTTGTTTTTTGTCCATTTAAGAAGAGTCAAAATTTGGAAAGGACCCTTTGGGAAGAAGAATGGTTTTGTTGTATGTATGGCATGACGCCTGCATGACTTGATTGTAATGAGAGAAGAATCTTAGTCATAGAGCAGCCCAGTAAAAGTGCCCTTTGTCACGAAGGAGAGAGCTGAGATCACAACAGTGGGAGCTTCACTTTGTCAGAGAGAAGACACATCAATTGTCAACCCAGATTACTTGCTGTGTTTCCAGATTTGGAACCGGGTCAGGAGCCGTTGACAATGGCACGAGGTATTTGGGGCTGATCTGGTTGATCCTTAAGTCAGAAAGGGCAGCATGTTCTTTAGGAAGATCTGAGCTGAGAGTTGTGATTTTTAGCAGCTAGTTAGGAAGTAATTTGAGTATATGGGTTTATCTGTGGCACAAATTGTAAGAGACTCAGAAAAATGAATCCAGATATTTGGTAGGTAACGATAACTAAGTGATCACATCTGTCACAGAGCAGGGTCTGTGAGCTGATCGGCAGCTTTGGAAGCAAACTGTACCCTATGCAGAACAGCGGGTCTTGCCTTTGCTATCTGCTCGCAGCAGAAACTTCAACTCCTGGGATTAAGAAGCAGGAGAAGAGCTTCCAGGGGGAAGCACATATGACAGGAGCCCGGGGTGTTGGGCCACGTACGCCCAGGGACAGGGACAGGGCTGAGAGGTACACGTCTGCCCACCCACGCTTGAGGTGGGAATGCCATTTTTCCAGGGGAGATGAGGGAAATGTGGCTGAGTTAACCTAGCAAATGAAGCCTGGAAGGAGCTGTGATTGCAATCTGCAAATACAGCAGGGATATAAACACTAAAAGGGAGAGAAGCTGTTTAAACCGAAGAACAATATTGGCACAAGAACAAATGGATGTAAACTGGCATGAACAGACTTCAGCTGGAAATTGGAAAGTTTCTTCCATAAAAGGAGCAAGGTTTTGGGATGTCTGCAAACGGGTGAAGCAGGAACAAGTCCCTGACTACCACTTAAAGATGTTTGGGGAGAATTTATGTAATGTGCTTGGCTGTGGTAATAGGAGATGAGAATTGATGACTCAGGAAGTCCTTTGCTTTATGCCCAACTCAACTGAATATAGATTTACTCTTTGTCAGTGTTTCTTATTTTAAAATTCTGGCATTCAAAACTGACATCAAAATAAAATGTTTGCTTGCTTTACTACTTGCAGGATTGTGGTGTGTTTAGTGGCCTTTTTCTGAAGTATTTGAAAAGTTGGGATTTGGAGCAGAAAAGCCCATAAGCAACATCTAGGTGTGTAGGAAATTTCTTTTTAGTCAAAATTTCAAAAGGAGGGTACATTTTGGAATGTGGAGGGCTCTTTGAACTTATTAACAGGTTAAAAAATAAGCTTCAGAAAACCTTTTTCTTGATTCAGGTAACTGGTTAATCCTTTCTCTCATCGAAACTTTTTTTTTTTTTGAGAGGAGTTGGGGAAAGAGATTGCACTCAGGTGATGTGAATTGAAATTGAGGCTCAAGATATGCTGTAACTGGATAAAGAAAAGAGGCTTAAAGCAACTTTGTAAACAGCTTTTTATCTAGTTGGATGTTTTATGTCATTTGCTGTAATACAAAAGAGTGGGGAGTTATCTGGAATGCTGGTTGTAGTTTGGCTGTTGTGGAAGTCTGGAGACAATTGAAAAAATGTGTGCAACACACAGCCAGCTGTGATTACTGTATGGTAGATCCTATGGGATGACGACAGTGCTTAATAGCTTCTAGGAGATGTGTAATAAAAGTCTAAGAGCAGTGGAGACAGCCAAACCAAGGGCTTGTTTATCTAGCTCAGTGCTCCACGCATGGTTTGGGCGAGCCCTGTTGTACCCAGCTCGTCTCATTTCTGAGCAGTTCTCCGACACAGCTGTGTAGGCCCCTGCACCACTTCCTAGCCTTCATGTTTGCTATGATGGAAAGTGCTCTCCTGCTGTTGGGAGCTACGAGGAATGCTGTAGACACCTTTCTCTGATGCCTTCTTTCTCAAGCTGTCATCTTTTCCTGGCTGAAGAGTTGTTGTCTGTTCGTTCTGTGCTTGGAAGCTGTTCCTGACTTTGACCATCCCTTCCTGTGAATCTTTCCCAGTTTTACATATCATTTAAGGGTTGGGAGGATCGAAACTATACTGTTTCAGCATGTAGGTAAGCATTGGATTTATGAAATAGGATAGTCATTTTTTTTACATCCCTTTTTAATGGTTTCTAATATTTGATTTTTTTTTGGTCTACTTGATGCTGGAATTGATGTTTTTTGCGGTTCTGTGAAATTATAACCTCAGGATTTTGCTCCAAAGTAATGGTCAATTTGGATTCCATCAGCTTTATCTCTGTCATGGTTGTATTTTTGCTGTGTACATCTTCTTACATTTGTTATGTTTATGTACATTACTTCTTGCCTGCTGTATTATTGGCTTAGTCTCACAGGCTCATCTGGAATTGCTCACATCCTGTCCTTGCTGCCCTGAATAACTCTTTGTCAAACATCCTCAGTTCACAGCACATTCGCTTTCCAGGTGGTTTATGAGTGTGTCAAGCAGAGATCTGTAGTCTGAACATAGCTGGAGACTTCTCTTCACTTTAAGAAGAAACTGCTTACTCTTATCCTTACCCTCTTCGTTTTTCAGCCAAATCTGTCTATGCAGGACTTCTTCTCTTACCTCTCTCTACTTTTTTTTTGAGTTAGTTTTTTGGTAAGGAGATCGAGATCTTCTTAAAAATTCAAATAGGTTATAGCAACCAGATATCGTTTGCCCATGTTTGAGCCCTTTGAAGATCTCCAGATGTTTGTAAGACAGGATTTCTCCTTGCAGAAGCCATATTGACTCTTCTCAGTCTGGTTCTGTTTGTCCGGATGTCCCAAACTCTGCCCTTCTGTTATTAGCTTCTGAAGTTCACCCAGTAAGATGTCAGGCTTTGCAGTTCTCTACTTCCCTGCATCCCCCCTGAAATCTTAGAAAGGTCTTTTCTGTCGTCTTCTACTCATCTGGTATAACCAACACTTCACAAGAGAGGTTATGGATCTCCTGCAGCAGAGTTTGACCCAAGCTTTGCAGAAGGTGTCCTGGGATTTTTAATGGACATGATTTTAGCTATGGCTTGTCTAAAAGATGCTGCTTACGTAAGCCTGTCACCAGGGATATTGAGGGCAGACCCTTCAGTGAGTTGACTTAAAATGAACATAGGAGTCTGCCTTGACAAGGCAGCAGGCTCTTGGCCTGAATCATCTGTAAGATGGGAGATTGACCTTGTGTGCCCTTCTCTCTCTTTTTGGCTTTTTTACTCTAATTAGCTTAAGATCGAAGGTGAACCTCTAAATTCTGTCTCCTACTGTCAAATCTTTTCAGTTTTGTGTCTTTTTTTTTTTTTTTTTCTTCCCTAAAATCTGCTGAGCTTCTGTCTCCCCTGAAGACATGATATTTGTTTGGCTAAGTATTTAGATGGTGCTTTTACTGCTGAGCACATTTTGCATCTGTGTATACCACTGATTAGTGCCTTTTAAAGTGGTCTGCATAACAACTAGGATAATTAAAAAGATGCAGACTGCTGCTTTTATCAGCAGCCTGTGCACTGCAATTGCTCTAGAAATGTAACACCAATGTCAGATGAATGAAGTCAGATGTAGTTTACTCTAAGGCATTTCCTTTTGAGTGTAAAGTATTGGCTTACTAGCACACCAGTAAGCAGTGTGTGACAGAGGAAGGCTTGCTATAAAATATGTGTATATTTAGCCTTTTGGTCCTAGTACAGGAGAGCAAGTGTTTGCAGTTCTGACTTGTTTTGCTTTATGAATAGTAACTGCTGCTGTAAAGTACTCCCGAGCAAACTTTTGGCAGGCTTTTTATTAATAGTTTAATCTTTTTGACTTCACCGTTTAAAAGTCTTTGCTAAAATCTCAGTCGTGTCCTGTAACCGTGCCAAAGCAGAGCTACAGCTTGCTGATTTTCTCACCCTTTGACTGCCTTTTTTTTTTTTTTTTCCCTGTCTCTCTTTCCTCTGTAGAAATCTAACAGAAATCTCCCTCTTTCTTTCCTTTGTCTTCTTCGCTGGATTGTGTTGCACCTCAGATAGCGTATCCCGGCAGACAAGCGTCAGCTCTGTCTGCCCATGGGAAAAGCCTGGCTCTGGAAGCACTAGGCATGCTTTGCTGTGATAGGCTTCCGAGCGGTTTTGCAGTGCATTTAGTTCTTTTGTTGAATCTGGCTTTTTTGTTGTTGTTGTTAATGCAAGCACAGTTTAATTTTCAAAAACATTAAAAAGAACGTTTCTAAATAATTTCTTATAGATTTCAGGTGTGGAATATATATAAACCACCTTCAAAAAAAATACAGCCACTAAAATGTGGTTTGTACAGGCCTGTGTTACGCAGGACTAATTTTACATAGCTTGTTATGGGAGCAGGTTTCCTTGATGTAATTATTGTGTGAAAAAGGGATTCTGAATGGAAAGAAATTGGCAGACTCTAATTGCTCTCTCCCTTTATGAATTAACTCATTTCAATAAAAAAAAACTCCTTAAACTTTGTGGTTTTTGTTGTCTATTTGCAGAGACATGTCGTTCCTTCATAGCACTTTCTGTGTAGAATGCACTCCAGACAGTTACTAAATTACAATAATTTGATGTGACTAGTATTGGCACAAGTCAGTTAAAGCTTTATTGGCCGCCTCTTATGTGCAGCTTCTCAAATGGGATGGAGGGAGATGCGACGACCTACTTACTGGCCAGCTACCTAATTCAGAAAATTAGGAGCTTGACCTAAGCCATGCTGTATATTTAATAGATAATTTCATTTCAGAGGAACTTGAGCTGTCACCTCCGCCATGGTGGAGCTCTCGTGTGCTGCCTCTCTGCGGGTCGAGGGTTGACTCCTGCTTTCTTGGGCAGTGCTGGAAGCCCCTGGGTGCCGTGAGGTGATGGGAGCTGCTGTGGCCTCCTGCAGACACCCTAAGGCCTCCCAAAGAGAGGAAGGAGGGTTTGGGGCTGGAGGCGGGTGCCTAGCGTGGCGGGCTGCCCGCCGTGTGCCGCCCTGCGTGGAACAGCGCGTCTCGTGGGAGAAGAGGCGCGCGGCAAGCAGCGGTGTTGCTCAAGAGCCCGCGTGTCACCCGCTGAACACCTTGGCAGATGAAAAGCACGCGTGGAGATGCCTAACTCTGCAGTACAGCACAGTGCTGTGGGCGGGCGCTTGCATTCAGCGTTCATAGCCCACGAAGATATTTCTCTGTTAATCCGGGCTAACGAGAGTCGCACTCTCCATTACTTGTCATTAAATTTTTATTACGCTGCAAAATTGCAGAAAAATTAAAACATTAAAAATAAATGCTCTGCTCTTTAGGAAATTAAGTTCCGCTCTAATATCATTTTCCTCTAAAAATACAGACATCAACTGTCTGTTTAAAAATTACAATCAATACTGTGACTAGTAATATTGACTAGTAAAGAGGTATTTAGGAAGGGAAAGGCTGTAAAGATTCCTTCACCTAACCCTGTAAGATGGTCAGAATTGGTTGCCTGGGAAAAGTTTTCTTAGCCTGCTTGCCTGTCCTTTTATTTATTTTTTCCTCTCTTTTTTTCTTCTTTTTCACCACACTTCAGTAGGACAGTGTGAAAACCATTAATAAGGGAAATGTGTTGACCAACCCATCTATATACGAAATGCTGTGTGTACTCGGGCAATTAAGTGGGTTTTTGTGTCTTTTTTGAAGAATTTGAGCTGCTCTTGGCACAAAAAGTTACAAGAAAAATGGTTGAAGATACCTGTGTATCTAGGAAGGAAAACATTGAAAAGGTTTTTTTAGAAAAATAATTTTTATTACTATTATTATTCCACTCTGCCTCTTTGACCTTTGTTTCACAGAAATATTTGGGATTTGTTTTTTATGGTAGTTGTGTTTGTGAGTTGATGCCTATGCAACAAGAAGAAAAGAACTTGGTGACAAAACAATATTTGCTTTAAATGTGTCTTGTTATTTAAACATGTTCAAAGGCTACTAGGAAACCATGCTTGGTTAGAGGGTTAGTGTGTTCAACCCTTTTTTTTTTTTTTTTTTTTTTTAAATCATCTTCACATCAATATTTATCTAAGTGCATTTTTTACCAATTCTTGGCATTTCTGAACTTGAATGTTTTCAATAAAAGGTCCTGTAAGATTTCCTTTAATGTAAGTTTAGGTAGGCAGATATAAATTCGACTCAACTTTAATGCCCTGGGTACTATGGATGCCAAACAGTATGCACTAAGTTGACTGGTAGAGATCTGTGGGTATTTAGAGTTAGTGGGTCTCTTTTGAAACCCAATATACGCGTATAATTAAGTGGTAAAGATGGAGCTACTCTGAAGAAAGGTTGTATAATCAGTCCCCGGGAAGCACGTCCCTCACAACCTGGCAGTATGTTGATGTTCTTGTGCTGAAATATAATTATAATGGAAGATTTTTTTGTGTGTGTGAATTGAAAGTAACTATGGAAAATTCAGGTGTTTTTTAAAGGAATATGTGTGTGGAAGAGGGGACCCAAGAGGGAGTACTGGGAGGCTCCCATGGGCATAAGAACTCTGTGGTGATGGGACTTAATCCTGAGAGAGCCCTGGAGGGATGTGACCACACAGAGCATTGGAAACATCGCTGTGTCTTGGGCAGATGGGTCACATTTTGCTTGTTTGGTAGCCTCTCTTGACCTAGAAATTGGCCAGCACTCCTGTACCCTGATTCTGAAATGTCACTGCAGGTTATGATTCTTCCAGTCTTCATGACCCCTTGGCTAGCTTGTGCATAGCAGGATATAGAAGGGCATGGTATGATTTATATATAGAAAAATATATGTATTTTATATAAATATATGTAAGTATTTTGATGGGAAAAGGGGGTTCCTCAGTGCTTCCCCGATCACTTGCTCGTGATTCTTGTGGTGATACTTACTGGTTAATCTTCTCCCTTCTCTCTCCCCTTGTGTACTTACACGTTACAGTAACTGGAACTGCTGATAGAGATAGGTTAATGCCCACTGCATCTCTAAAGCTGTTGCCAAGCATGCAGATGAGGAACGCATAAAGTAGTGTCCTTGGTACCAGTCCCTGTGGTGATATTTGAGAGCCTCAGAGATACAGGAGCTGAGAGCTTCCTCTTGCACTGGCTCAAATCTTTAATCAGCAGGCCTAGTCTTCACGTATGTGTGAGGACACAGGGATTGGTGACTGGCCCCTTGCCATCCAACAGCATCATGTTTCTTTCTGTAACTGCTAAACCAGCAAGTCAGCTGTGTAGAAATCATTTTGTGAGATTTATGCTAATTTTTCCTGGATGAAGCTGAGTTCTGTCTTGTTCAGCCTTCCACTGCCGAAGAGAAAACCATACTCATCTTGATGTTTGTGTGTATATATAAGGTAAAATATTTATTTTCCTAAAATTAAGATTAGAGTCTCCTTTTTCTGAGTAATTACAGATCTGTCTAAATCTATACTGCTTGGAAAAAAACATTTGAAAACAAATAACCCGAACTTCTCTGAACCCTTTCCAAAAAATTCACTTTGAGGGATGTGGCCACCTTCTTTCTTCTTCTGTATGCTTCTGAATAATCCTTGAAGTGTAAATATAGAGCTGGAAAAATAACACCTGATTTGGCTGACAATATTCCGGCTTACATTAGGGCTTAAGTTTGGACATAGGAGCTTGTGCTGTAAAACAAAAATTTGAGTTTGTAACTCCTTATTTAAGTTATGCATGTGCCAAGATATAAAATAAGACAGCTAATATACAGAAGTTAGAACACGCCAGCCTTAAAGCCAGGAGTAGATGCAATGGATATGATTCAGGATATTCTGTAAGTGACTTAACCATCTTAAACCTAGCTAACAGTGCAGTTTAACTCCTGCAGGACTAATAAGAAAAACCTACCTGATGCTGAAGCCTCTACTAGCTCTCCTTATAAAAACACTGGAGGAAAACCTCATGCAGCCACATTTGCCTGCTGAAGGATTTTTTTATTTGAAATTTATTGAAAAAATATATATTTTTTCTTTTCCTCAAGCAGTCAGAAAACAATTAAGGTGGAAAACTAGGCTTTTCCTATTTTTGGGTTACCATCTGGAAAGAGATTGCAAGAAAATTGTTTGGCACGGGTAAATACAGTGGTTGATATGATAAGTTGTGTAGCCTCCTTGTGGAAGGAGGACACAGCTGAGCTTGTAAGGAGGTAAGGAAATTTTAGATGCTTCATAATAGAGAAAAAATATGAATTTGCTTAGATTTTTACAAATGACAAAAAGGCGCTCTAGGGATAATGGTGCAGATACCTAGTGAGTGCAAAACGAAGACGCTTCCAGGCTCTAGCTCAGGAAAGGCACTTGCTAGTGGCTCAGGTGGAAGCCACCACATAAATAGTTCAAGAGGAATTTTAATTACACAAAGGAGTTGGATGATGAAATGGGCTGCAAAACTCAGCAGTAAAACAAACCTAAATCACTTGAAAGAAATTAGGCACTGACCTTGAGAAAGAACCGCACTGTTGAGCAGGGAGAAGGCACCTACTGACATATAAATCCGCTTTTTTTTTTTTTTTTTTTTTAGGACAGACCTTGATTTGATCTGAAAGAGTCCAAAGGTACCCAGATATGAGAATAAGCCTGCTTTGTTTCACAGAATCTGAAATTGGGGTCAGGTCCAGGAGTGTCACAGACTCTGTTCCTCTGGAATTTCTTGACAGTTCCTGTTGTAGTAGTATCTGCAACATTTATTATTTGTAATTCAGAAGAGTAAAGTAAGTCAAATGTTTTCACGGTCCAACAGGAAGTTTTTAAAAGCCTTGAGAGATTTGGTGCAAAGCTAGTGAAAAGGCCATGTATGGTTTGTGAAAATGAACATAAACCCTAGCATTTTCCAAAAGCACATACTTCCAATGTGACAGAGCTCCCAAGAGCTCTTCATGCAAGAATCTTTTCTTTCAGAGTAGTTTATACCTAAGTGCTTGGCTTTTCTAGAGGCCTGTATAATTTGATACAATAGATAACCTGGTTCCAATAAGGAAATCAATTGTAAAATTATCAGTGCTTTTGAAATGGATGTTTCCATAGTTTCTAGCTGTAACTAGCAATGATCTTAGGCTTTGTAAGATGCTTAAAATAAAAAGAGTTACTTAAAAGGAACTTTGGTTATGGGGACCCTTTCACTTTTGCGAGATAAGAGTTATGCAGTGGGAGCAGATTGATTTCCTTATTGAGTGGCTGCAGAAGGCTGATGGAGGCAACGCGTTGCAGTGAGATAGCACCGATGTCCTGGACCTGCCTGGGGACCGTGGTTGCACTTGATTAGGAATTTGGTTTCTAGGTCTTTTATCTTCAGCTACACCAGAGGTAAAAAAGAGAGCTTATTGTAAGGCTGAAGATCAGCAAACTTGATTTTTGCTTCTAAAGAAGAACAGTCATAAGAGATTTTAATGTGCTACTGCATATTTCCTTTGCTCGCTGTTATTTTGTAGTAATCTGCGATCTGTAGCAATCTGCAGGGAAGAGAGAAGAGCAGCGCGGTTTGGAGGATCAGTGGCTGGTTTTCCACTGGGTCAGAGTCAAGGAAGGACATAGATGGGCAAACGCTCTGGGTTTGTGGGTAGAGGGTGAGGCTTTTAGAGGAGCAAGGCCCTGCTCTGCTTCAGTGTCCTCAGGCTGTCCCTGAGAAGCGGCTTTGTCGCTTCACAAGGCACTGGCGACTACCGCAATTAGGTAGGTTCTTCGGAGGTCTGACCTGCAATAGTAAAAGCCTGTGTAGGGACCGAAAAACTTGCAGAACTGGAGAAGTGCAGAAATGGATTTGGAATCATATAAAAAGAGTAGGAGTATTGCTGGACAACAAATTTGAAAATTGTGTTCCTGAAGTCCTGAAGAAATGTGAAGTGTAGTTGATATTAAAAAGTACATATGAGCTTAAAATATATTGTGCTTCTAAAATAGCAAGTAGTTAATGTAAACTGGATGCAATTGCCTTATTCACATTTTCAGTGCTGGTTACCATCAAGACTATGGTTTCATTAACTGCGGTACTAAGAGAAAAAAAAGAAAAACAGATTTAATTACTTCATATTTCATATTTATTATTTCAAATATTATGTAACTAAACCAAAGTAAGGTGGCAGTAAGCAGGCTTCATAATCTAAACAAGAGCAAGAGAGGAAATGGAGGCTATTGATTGCACTGATGAGATTATGAATAATTTAGTGAATGGCCTGAAGACTAATAAGCCCACAGCAAATATTACAGCTTTACTCTACTGTCCTCCCCTTTACTTCTGCTGACGTCTGCTCTTGATGGTTAAGGATGTGTATAATTTTACTTTATACGACGATTTGTTATGGCATGGAGAAGTTCTGGGAGGTTTTGGTCTGTTGCTTTGTCTTTGGTGAGGCAGTTGACATCTTGTTGGGGCACCTTGAGGTCTTTTTCTGCTCACTTCATCGCTGCTGGAGAGCACAGCAGCTTCTCTGACAACTGACCTGTGCCCAGATGAGTGCAGGAGTGGATGCATACTGCAAGTCTTAGTTGGTCGTTATTTTTATTCAGGATTTCACAATTTCATGTCATTCTGATTGCAAAAACGGGACACGTTAACACATGGCCAACTGAGATGAGAGCTACCTAGATGTTGACCCACCTTAACCCAGCTACTTTGTCACTTAAGGTGCCTCATGTTCTCATGTATGAGATCTCATGTTCTCATGTATGAGATTTCCAGTATCTGGAGATAGCTGGCGTGTAACCTGCTAGATGCGCTCACTCGCCTCCTCCTGCTCTCCAGAGAGGAGGTACCATCTCTCGGGTGACACCTGGTTTGGTTTTATACCTGAAAAAACTCTATGCAAGAGGTGCAAGGCAGAGGCAATATGGCAGGGATCACACCCCTCAATTGATGATAATGAGACTTTAATTTTTTGAATTGTCCAAGTCTTTAATGAAAGCTCTGGATGTGAGTTAGATGCTAATAATAATTGTGTTGCTAAAGGAGGCCTGTTCTTGCTACCGTTGTGACAAGTGGCACAGCAGCATGATTAATTAGTGCAGAACTAGTCACCTCTGAATCTTAGTTACAGATAACCTCTTGCAGGCATCTTGCATCAACTAGCTTCAGCACAGAAACGCTCACGGATTTGGGATTTTACTGCTCTGAGATGGTGACTGGCTGCTAGCCTACAGGAAATGAAACATGTTGGGAGTGCAAAAATAATCCGGCAGGCCCAAGTGCTGCTTTTAGTAATATTCCAGTGCAGCGCATGCTGGGTGTTTCCATGGAAGCGCCTGGCCTTCCGTGGAGCCTGGGAACATCGCGTTGCTTCGTTGCACGGGTCCCTTTGCTGCACTTCGGCAGAAAAATGCCTGTCACCCGCAAAGACTTTAGGCAGACTGGAAGCAAATTGTTTTCACTTGCTAATTTTGCTTAAGAAAAAAAAAAGGTTTTAAAATTAAGAATAATTATTTTCATTTTCTGAAAAATGCTATTTGTGATGCAAAAGTCAGAAATTTATTCATTTTTGTGGGGAAACGAGGTGCTAAAGATGATGCTGATGCACTGGATTTTACCAGATGGTTTTTGACAGGTGAGATCTATTGATTTTGCCTTAATATTAATTGGTTATTGTTTTGTTTAGATCACTCCATCTCTTTGTGTAAACTAATATCACTTGCAGTGTGACAGCTGTTTCTTGTGCAAATCGTGGCCCACCCTTCTGTTTAATTAGTCTGTGTGAGGCCACTGGAGTTAGACCCATTATTACTAAAGAACTCTTGATGGGGTTTAATCCATGTGTAACGTGTCCTGGCTCTATGCTGCACTTCTGGGCAGTGTGGAGGAGATGTACATTGCTGGGCAACCCAGTGTGGCTCTTCAGCTCCATACGTTTTTTGTTTTAAATTTTTTAAAGAATCTTAAGTCTGGCTTTTAGGAAGAAGTATTCTGTGTGCAGAACATTGATTGCTGCCTCCCATAAACATGGACTAAATAATCAATAGAACTTTACTGAAGCCCTTTTCATGCTCTTAGGTGTCAAAATTAACTTAAGCGGCTTAATTTCATTTAAGTGACCTGTTTGGATAAACATAGGCTTGTGTGATAGTGTGATGTCGGTATGGAATTGCAGAGGAAGGACTTTGTGTGCCATTAACCGAACTTGAAGGAACCGATCTCGTGGGCTTCCTCCTCTGAGCCAGAGCTTCTTAACATGCTCCGAGGCCGTAGGGAAGGATCTCGTTTCTGTGCAATGAGCTGCTTGGCTTATTAGCTGTGGATGGGTCCTGGGTTAGTTACAGAGGTGTAAGTGCAGGTGCTCTGGATTAAATCGTGATTGAAGAAGAAAATCTAAAAATCATTTTCAATTTTTTTTTTCTTTTGGATGGAAAATCCAGAAACTTGGAATAACTGTTTCTCAGCAGATTACTATATCTCGGAATGAGTAAATAGGAAAGGCTTTAGAAAAAGATGGTATTTGTTAGGGTGTCTGGCCATATTGTTTATTCTCTGCATATTGCACATATATTTGAGCCTTGTTTGTGGTGAAAGAGAACTTTGTGGGCTTTTTTATGCTTTTTGTATTGAAACTGTTCTTAAACTTCAACCCTTTGCTCTGACGCTTCATGTTTTTGTTCTTTGCATGTTTCTTGGCTTTGGTTCTAATAGAATATGAGCATGTGCAAAAGCTATTTATTTTCGTAAATGGAAACAGCCGTGGTGCATTTGAAGCAGTGTTGTGTGTTTACAGAAGAAAGTGAGCTATTGGCCGTGTGGTTTTAAAGCAAACATTGAAGGAAAGAGTAATTAAACATGACAGTAAATGGAAATGGGACAAAAAGTAGATCGTGCCAGAATAAATGGCCCCCTTTTTACCTTAATATCTGAGCTAAGATAAATATGTTTAATATATCTGGTCTTTATTAGAATATGTATTATGTCATGAAGCGGGAAATCAACCAGGAGGAGAGAACAGTGGATCTGCCAAGTGATTAAGGGGCTGGTGAAAGGGGAAAACAGGTTGCGTGGAAAATGAAACCCCTAGGCTGGGATGAGACTAGGGAGCAGATGATAGCTTTGTACCACAGGTTGCGAATGTGCACCAGGTAAACATGTTTTGAGGCAATGTTTGTAATGGCTGGGCAGAAGAACCAAATAGGACTTTGAGAGTTGCCTTTGCGAGTGGCACCAGGGCAAGCGGGGCTGGCGTGTGCTGCCTGGGCCCTGGAAACCCATACATCATGATAACACCCCGTTAAATGTGGAATGCATTTGTAGTGATTGAGTGGTGTCGTTCTTTTGCTGTGAACTGAATTCAGGTTGTGTATAACCCAAAGCCCTACCCGAGCATGGGGCTTAGCTTGTGCTTTATAGTTGTCTTATTTAAAAAAAAAAACCTTTGATGCGCAGGGGGAAGATGAGAAGAACTTTCCTCTGCCATAACCAGAGCCTGGGTCCTGATCTAGAGCGTGTCACTTTGTTCAAGGGAACTTTTGTGTATCCCCTAATAGTGCGGTGTCATGAGATTGGGTCCTGTGGGCCCTGAGGAGCGTGAGCTAGTGCAGTTTGTTTTGCTTTTTTCGAGTATCTCATTCTTGATGAGTTTGACATTAGGCTGATGAAGTCTCGGGACTGGCCAAATTAGAGTGTTTTTGGCACTCTTTCCTGACAGACCAGGTGACCTTTGTAGGGTTTCAGGATATCGTTGTTCAGAAGGACACCTCTAGTTCTAGTGGTTCAGGTAGTGCTTTTTATATCCGGGGATATACCTATCCAAGAGCAAAGTCAAACTGCTGGTCTAACAAGGGAAAACTGTAGGCTGAATTTGACTGCTGGAACACTGAAGATACTCCTTGCTTGAAAACATTTGCTCTTTAGTGATGAAATATAGCCTGACTTTATAGCAAGAATATTCATACAGAAGCTGTGAAACACTAAACAACATTACCAGAAGCTAAGGATTTATTGCCCATGCTGCATTTTCTTTCTGAAAGAGCCTGAGGCTGCAAGGAAGGTGGCCCTGCTCGGGCTCTGAATGCGCCTGGCAGCGACTCCTCAGCTGCACAGCGTTGGCTGCAGGACGGTGTTCACCAATGCATGTGGCCCAGAACCAAGCCAAACATTTTATGGAAGGTTGCTAATAATTTTGTGTGATTAGACACAGGTAGAGGAACAGGAACTGTGGTGCACAGTAGAGGAGGCCTAAGTAGAGATGATGCCACCTGAACTTATTTCAGGTTTTCTTGGTATTTTGGAGTGTCACTCTTTTCCGCCTCCTCTGCTATATTTTGCTCCCTCACAAAGAAAACTTGGACATTTGTGGTGTATTTAGGCTTTACCTAAACCAAATGTACTTGTGACTGCAGTAATGACAGGATACCTCCCTCCCTCCCTCAAAGGTGGCCTGTAATAGCACTGCTCATGTCCCTGTGTGTTCAAAAACACAGAGGGAAATGAAGAAAGGCATTCCTGTTGTAGGAGTCTTTCCCTCCAAGTTTAAATGGATAAAGAAAAGCTAATATGGGTATTGAGCAATAATTAGTAGTTGCTATTAAATTCCCTTAATTTGGAAGAGGCTTCATTTTGTTTTTAATCTAGTTATTCCAAGCTGCTTACAACTTGCACAGTGCTTTTAGCAGTGTTTGGGGAAGGTGTTATATTTAGAAAAGCACTTTATTGTGGAACAGCTTTAACGATATATTAAAAAAATAGTATTTAATAACCAATAAGAAGACTTAGGTTGCTAATGCAACCGTGTTGCCCATCACAAAACATCGGTGTGCATGCATGGAAGTGTGAACGGATTCGGTATCAGTGGTTCATGCTGCAGAGTTGCCTGTCTTCAGTGCTCTTGTAACCACGTTTTGTTTATTCATGAAAGACTCTGTGTACATTGGCAGCGCTGGGGAATTTAAGACATGCCCTAGTGTCTAGTTTATGTAAGGATTCCTGCATATATTAAATATTTGGTGACTGTGCTTATGCGTTCTGGGGGAAAAGTGGAGGGAGGCGGCTTGAAAAAAGTTGGGCAGTGGGTTAGTAAAATAGTTTCTTTCTTTTCTGAGTGACTTTTATTGTTTCTTAGTGAACCCTAATGGGATTTGAGATAGAGGTGTTTCTAAACCATCCATTTTCATAGCCCCTGTGGAGATTTACCCCCTTTAATGTTGCAAAGCTTTGTGGTAGTTTTGTCCGTTAACCTGCCTTCATTTTTGGCTTGTGGTGCAAAGCTGCAAATGCCACTGCTGTTGGTGGTATTAGTGCCAGCTGCAAGTTAATGTTTGGTCACCTAGAAGATGGCGAGCGTGTTGGTATGCATGTCCATGGAGACTGCCAGACATCAGGAGGCGACGGGCTGAAATTCAACTGGCAGCTTGTTCATTTACTTGCAGTTCAGCCCTTCTTTTACTGCAAATGCTTGAGACAGGAAAGCGCTTAAATGACATTGAGTCATTGCCAGGCCATGACATTTTATTATAGGTTGTCTGTTACTACTTCTGTTTACTTGTGTCACTGCTTTTACTTGGATGACTATCTAAGAGATGGTTTTAAAAAAGTCATAAGCAGTGAGAATAGCAACCTGGCAGCCTGTGCTTATGTGGGCTTGAATAGCAAATATTTGGAGGCTTTCCTGCTTTACCTTGTCACAGTAGCCACATTCTAATGGACATTAAATTCCTGGCAGGATTCACAGAAATGTGCAAGTGGGTTCAGCTTCTATCTCCTGTTGCCATTTCTGCTTTAGTGTTTTTCCCAAAGCACCTTTAACTTCAGTTAGCCCTCTGGCTTTATCATGAGAACCACAAAGAGCTGAGGAGGAGGCTGATCAGGCCTGTCCCCTGGTTTAGGCTGCTGAAGCAGTAAGTCGTTCTCCCCTGCCCACAGCGGGCTCAGGCGGGAGGACCACGAAGCCCTGCGGTGTCTTGGGCAGCAGGGAGGGCCTGGCTGCCCTGGTCCTGGGTTGGAATGAGGAGGCCTTATTGAAAATGTAAGTTGCTAGATTAGAAAGAGTTTTTTTTTTAAGCTCTTAAGCTTACGAATTCTTCAAAGCTTCAGTGTTTTTAAATGAAAGCCCAAAAATATTTGTGGCTAAGGATTGCTTTTCATGAATTTCCTGCTCAACTCTTCAGAAATGCCAACCCTTTGTGTTCCAATTCTGTTCCATTTGCCTTCCTTTCCCTAATGGAAAAGGTTTTTTTTTTTTTTTTTTTTTCTTCTCTCCACAATCTGCACTCTTGATTTGAAACTAGCAAACAGTAAAAGAAGTCAAAATGAACAAAAGCAAACACTTTTAAAGGAAAGTTTCTAGTTATCTTTTGCTGTCCCATTGATTTCCTGACTATTTTTTCTCCTCTCTGCTGCTGAGGATTTAGGGCAGGACCTAGAGGATCTGGGCTTTGCTGTAAAGAGCCTGCAGTAAGAATATGTGAAGAAGTGAAGTGAAGAGCAGCTGGCAGCTCCCCTGAGTGCAGCAGTTGCTGCTTACAGCTGCAGCGACCAGCAGGACAGAAGTGACGAAATCCATGTCCTCTTTTCCACCTTTCCTTCCAAACCTGGCAGAAACTGTTGCCTGGCAACTGGGGAGCACCAGAGCAAGTGACACTGTGCAGAGTAATTCAGTGTGATACGAAACTCACGTGCTCTCTGTGTGTATATATGAATGTATATATATGTGTGTATATATGGACACACGTGTGTGTGTATATGTATACACCTGTAAGCAAATATGCTTATTTTCTTACATATGTAACATGTATATAAACGTAATTCCCTCTGTGCATGTATATATTTAGTTACAGATGGCAATGAACTCCGTGCTCTCTCTCACACAAAATCAGTGTGTTCCATCTTTGGTTGTAAGAGCTGGCTGGTTGTAAGAGCAGGATGTGTCTTTAACATGAATATATATTTTTTTAAAAAATAGAGATTGTATAAGTTAGTATTTCAAAAATCCTTATCCAATGTTAAGATAAAAGATATGCTGTGGTTAGTGTGGATTGCTGTAGAAGACAGTGATGAGAACAGAACATTGAACACTCGACAGCTGTGGTTTCTGTGATAAGATACAGCTCTTCAAATGAAGCACAAACCACCAGGAAAAAATAATTAGCCTCTTTTGAACATACATATATATATATGTATATATATAATATATATATATATATTTTAAGTACTTCACATTTTGAGGGTAATTTTTCCTTTTGCTTCCTGATGCTCTGGAAATTGCCTGAGGTGGAAGGGCAGCAGTGTTTAGAAACCCATTTCTGACTTGGCTTTCCCATCGCTTCTGGGAAGATAAGCTGATAAAACCTTGAATATAGGCCTGGGAACTTTGGTTTTAAACTGTTCTGGCCCCGCTAACAAAAGCTCTGGATAGGAAGGGATGCGAAAGCGCAAACAGCTGGGCTGGGTGAGGCTCACACGCTACTGGGAGCTGGTGGCCCCTGGGATCCCATGGCTCCCACCTACTCTGCACCTATTGTGAAGAAGGAATTCCTGGACTGGCACAGGGCTGGCTCATCATCGGTGAGGCACAAAGCGAAAAGGATAGAAAATAACCCAAATGTCTGGCTTCCCTCTGCCCCCTGTAAGGCTTTCTGATCTGTACATTGAGACTAGCTTGATTTACTCAGTCCCTTTAGCCTTGTGCTGGTAGTTGGTTGGTATCAGCAGTTTGGGACCTGCGAGCTGCGACCTCCTCCTGCACATTGCACCCAACAGGCTGCCTTTTTTAAGAAGATAAATGCAAAGTGCGGGAATTGGACTTGAGAGTCTCGTCCAGCCCCTGCTGTGGCTCAATGTGAGTGGGAGACCAAAGTCTGGGGGGAAAAAATTGGCTTTATGGCAGCAGAAATAACTTCTGATTGAAACCCACTGCTCAGAGGCTGCTTTCATGTTTCTTTTTTCAGTCTCAAAAGAAGTCTGTATATTTTATGATGGTTTAAATGGCTTTTTAATAAGTGCATAACTGTTATCTCCCAAGCTTGGCAATTTAGGCTCTTATGTGAATAATAGCACATGATGAATAATAGTATGTTGAGTTCAATTTTCTAAACTTTAATAGACAGGACAACGATGCACAAATGTATAACTTTAATTAGCTCTTAATTTTTAGTACTCTGCAGTTCTTTATGCACATATTTTGATTTGTATTGCAGTGCAGTTGTATCAGTGGATGAATCTTGTGAGCAGTTGGACTACTGGATTATGATTTCAGTGAGTTTCCTGAGGTCAGTACATGAAACTCATTTTTGGATTTTTAGTTTTGTTTTCAGTGAGCACAATGCCCTGGTAGGTACACTTCAGGGAATTTATTTTTTCTTTTTTTATCCTGTCCTTTTTCTTATCCTTCGAAGTGTGTCAGTATACAAGTGCAGAGCTAACAAAATGCTGCATGCCAGAATATTGCCTATAAAGCGCCTCCCAGGGAGGCCTTCCTCCACAAAATGAGGGTTGGGATTGTGGAAGCGTTAGCGTTTCGTCCCGGCTAGAGGCTGGTGGCTACAGCTTTCCTCAGGGAAGACAAAATGCCAGTGTCCTCAGAGAAGGAAGCAAGGGAGCCTGGCAAACCTTGTGCAAACGCTGCCGAAGTGACAGCAAGACCAAATCCGGCTAAGCAGATGCCTCCGGGCAGCAGTGTGTTTGGCCTCACCTCTGGGAGAGCCTCAGATCCTCACAGAGATGAGGATTTCAAGCATATGCCGATGTTCTCATTTTCAGTGCTTTTCCTTCGTTTTTTTCCCTCCTGGGATGCTGTCTGCAGGGCTGAAGGCAGTGCGGCACAGTGTGTGTTAGATGCCAGGTACTCCATTTCTTCTCCTTTTCCTCTTGGTTTCCCACTGCCTTGCCTCATACCCATGCAGCCCCTGGCCATGGCCAGGGTGCGCTCTCCGTGCAGGCTGTATCTCTCTCTCGGATCCTGCCATTGCAAATGCCTCTCCTTTGGATCATTTGCCCATCTTGTCATACTCTGCATTAAGGAAAACAGGCTCATTTTAGAGTATTCCCCTTCCCAAGGTTGCACGTGCTACCCCTTTCCAAAGTCCTGACTAGTTTAGCTATGTCTTGTGGGGTGGCTGCCATAGCATGGAATTCTGGAGGAGTTGTCAACGTTGTCTTTTAGAAGGCGCTTAAAAGACCTCTTTGTTATTATTATCATTTTTACTGTATGTGTGGTTTGGTGGTAGGGGAGAATTTTTTTTTTTTTTTTAAACTATGGCTGTATCTTGAGCAGAGTTTATGAACCATTCCAAGTCCCCTATAGAGTTAATTAAAAATCCTATGTGGTTTTATAACTAGTATAAAAGTTTATTTTCAAAATATACTAATTTGCATTTTTTAATACTGAGTGCCATTGGCATTATATTCCCTGTCCATCCACACCACTTAATTCTCTCTGGAAATTCCTCACAGCCCTGTTTGATGCTGTTTCACATCAAAAAACATCATCTGCTAATGTTACTGCCTTTCATCTCTCCCTCCTGCAGCCTTCCTTTGGATTCATCAGACTAAGAAACGTTTTGAAACACGAGGTGGAAGGCAGGCAGCTGTTAGGAAAATCAAGCTCTTATTGTCGAGCTAGCTGTTTGTCTCCTAACCGGAATTTGGTCTGTGTTGGGAGTTTGGATTGCAAAGTGACTCTTTGGATGCCTCTGGAATGAGGCTTCTGGAAGAGCTTCCCTGTGTCCAAGAAAGAGCAATGACCCAAGGGCCCCACTCGGAGGGAGGTAAAAAACAAACAAACAAAAATAAGGTCTTTTTTTTACCACCGGCAAAATTACTGTTGCCAGCAATAGTGTCATGATCCTTATTTTAAAGAAACCAGAACAGGACACAGGGGAAAAGTAGTTCGTGTGTTGTGTTGGAAACAATACCTTGAAGAGGGGAGGACTGTATGAGAGGGAAGAACCTAATGTGTAATGTCAGGCTTCAACCAAAGGTGAAAGCTGGCTTTATATCCACGCTAGTGGGTGGATATCTTGCTCCTTGCCATGTGTGTTGGTGATCTTATCCATGGTGTGATAGCACGTACATTGGGGAATACTTAGGTGAATAAAAAGGGGAGAGCTTACCTTAAGTAGAATTAATTAAAAATTAAGAAAAACTTAAAACTTTTATTTCAGCAGAGATTACCTTAAATCTTTAGTTTAGAAGCTAATTTAGAAGAAAATTTGGATGTGTTCCAGCATCATCTTTATGATTTTATTGTTGCTTTTCCCCTCTTTTATTCAGCTTCATGCCAAGAAACACACCAACTCAAACAAATGACTCAAGCTTGAGAACTCTCCTTTAATTTTTAACCCACCTTTTATATCAATGTGCATAACCTGTAACTCTTAGGAAGCCGTTGTTTGGAATTAGCGATAAGCGTTACTGATGCTATCGTACAATGGTCTAATTGTGTGAGAGTTGAACTGCTGAGCCCTGTGGAGGGTGGGTGTCCTGGGCAGTAGGGCCGAGGAACGAGCGGCTCCGCACGAGAGGAGGACGAGTCCAGTTTTCCCATTTGTGGCCGATTTCCACCACTCCAGCCTGGAAGTGCCTGTTAAGACTTCTGTGTCTGTAGGTGGGTGGCTCAAAAGCAGATGCTTTGAAAAACAGCTTTCCGAGTGCTTCTGTCTGTGCTAATTTAGCCACTCATGAATACTGATGTTAACACTGAATCGGTGTTAATTTTTAGTATGTCCCCAAGTGTCTTTTTTTAAAACTCAGCCACTATCATTACAAACTATCGTTGATAGTTTTATTTACGTGAAGCTTCACTTCAGAAGCCCTGTGTGGTGACCTTCACGTGCTAATGGCTAGTGTTCGGTTTGATGCAGTGAACAGAGCCACATGCAATTTCAGAGGTTTGTATCTGCTCTGTATTGAAATATTAAAAGGAAATTTAAAGTAGTTTCCGTCAATAAAATCAAACCAACTAGTTTTCCTGTGAAACTTCCTGTACTTCCTGCTTCTGTTCTGGCTTAAAAATGATGTTTTTTTTTAAAAAAAAACCAACAACAACAACAAAAAAAAACCCGTTACTGGTACTGATTGTCACTTCCATTTTTAATTTCAGCCAGCATGTGAAGCTAAAGAATAGCAGTTCAAAAAATAGCACTTCAGCATGACCACATTTTCTCAAATGTCAGTCGTCAAGCTTCAGATTTCTGTCATTGCCTTTGTTAAAAAAAAAAAAAAAAAAAGACATTTTTACGAATGCTTTACAAATACATGAAGTATGTGCACATACTTGCATTATGATCTGAGCACATATATAGTTGGGGGAAAAATGTGTTTGTAGAAAAAAACAAGCAGCCACAAGAAACCATTTCTCTGAGAACTGACGAGCAGTTGCAAGATTATTCCAAGCAGTGGCCTGTATGTTATTTTAGGGAAATGTATCAAGCAGCCTATGAATCCTGCCTTATTGCTTCTCATGTAAACACACTGCTGACATTAAATGGTGATTTTTAACTGTTATCTGATGATTTTGTAGATGTATATCAAATAATCTGTTCTTGTATATAGTGTGCCTGGTCTGTATCCTTTATTTCTCCTACTGTCTAGGGCTGTATCTATTCCCTTTTTAACTTAGGCCAGTAGTTGCCAGTTACTGCAGGACCACTGAACACGGAGGCGTTTCCGCAGGGTTCTTCTGGCTTTTGTTTGTACTGGGCCCTCCCAGTACAGCTCAGATGCAGAGATGCCCAAATGGTGTTTATTTAGGATTTCTTTCTTTCTTTCTTTTTTTTTTCTCCTCTCTTTTCTTTCTTTAGTTCAGAAAATGGCAGTGTAGGTAGGGGTGTTTGTGACAAGAGCATCACTTCAGTTTTGTGTTGTGGTAGTGAACAGGAGAGCTGCTGGCAAGTCCTTGCTCTGGTGTGTCTGCAGCCTAGGCTTTCCAAGCTGTATTCCTGAACAAAAGTAGCTCAGCTCTCAGAGTCTCCCCAGGCACACACACCTGCAATTTTATGCATTAGATACATCTCTGGAAAAGAGTAGCCAACAGTAAAAAAAAAGTGCCAGAAGGGAATAAATTAAACCCAAGCTTTAAGAGTGATGAAGGAATTAGAAAGGGTTAAAAACAAAAAGGTTACTAATACTGGCTAATGGGTCTAATTTCTGAAGTAAAGAGCATAAAATGGGAAACAAGCTGCCTTGACAGCAGTGTTTATGGTGAGGTAAAAATGTAACAAGGAGCAGACTGTTTTCCTGACTATTTTTCTTTATTTTGGACAGTGATATTATTGGTGTTAGGTAACATTTGCAGGCAGCGCTCCAAGCTGAGCCCCACTGGAAGCGTGAGGAATGACTCTGATCCAGCGTCTGCTCCAGGGTCTCCTCCCAAGATCATGTCTCGGTGCACTGTCCCTCCCTTTAAACGTGCTCTGTTGAGTATCGTTTTAGTCACCTGAGCAGCCAGTGCCCCAAGTCCAGGACAAATTCCAGATGACTTCTGTAGAGTCGGGATTTGATCCAGGCTGTTCTCCTGGGCTTGGTGATCCTGGGTAAGTGTTTTCCATTCGTGCTGGTTTGTTCTGCTCCACATCACTGGAGGATCATCTGTATTGCCCGTGGATGTGTGGTGGAGGCAGCCGAGACCCGAGCTGGTTTCAGGCAGCCTTGCACAGGCCCAGGAGGGATGCGCTTGGGCAGCGACATCCAGCCCTACCTGTTTGGGCTGGTGCTATCTCCACAATCTTTGTACTTCAGGCCCAGCATTAGTGGCATTTCTAACACACTCCTTTATCTTAGCTGTTATAACTTGTATTACTCCCGTTTTCCCTTTTTAGGAAACTATATGTTAGAGAAAAGACTTGATAGCTAAAAAATGGTGTTTCTTGTGATAATGTTTGCCTATCTAGGCAAACCTGACCTTTTCATCCATTCTTTACTTACATTGCAAAGTTGCAAAAGTTGCATTATAAGTAACCAACACTTGGACCCACCGATAATGTTCGGTTTGTAACATTATAACCATAGATCCTTAAATCTTACAGTTACAAATTGGCTTTGGGTTTCTCTGGAGGAAAATGCTGATATTCATCAAATTTAAAGGCTTAGGATGAGGAGGAATTTAAAGCCTGTGCAGAGCCCCTACAGAACCTCTGGCCTCCTTGGATGTCTATATGAGTGGCAGAAACATGAGCAGGATTAGATGAAAGATGCTCGGAAGCAGCCTGCTGTGTTAGTTGTGGGGATGTTCAGTGAGAGGGAGGGTGTTTTTGTTCCCGTGCACCTTTAGGAATGTGCTGGGTCTAGGTGGGGTACCTCGGCATGTGCCTAACAGCTTAATCAGCCTGTAAACAAAACCACCCTAAAGGCCGCTTTGTTAGTGGGAGGGCTGTGCTTGTGGTATGCGTTTCTGGCTAGGTTTTCTGGAGGCCTTTTGCATTTTCTGTGGTGACTCTGTGAACAGAATATCCCTGTGGTGCTCTGAGCTCTTCTCCTTTGGCAGCCTGATGTTGTTTGAAAGCTGCAACTCGTGGAAATTGTGCTTCTACCTTCTCAAAGTTTATCTTTGACACTCATTTGTAGGCTGTGTGATTTTTAACGTAAAGAAAGCATTGTGCTCGGAAGGTGCCACTAAGGAGCAGTGTAAGCTGGTGCTTAGGGCAGTGCTGCCTTTGCCTCCAAGGGCTAGTCAGGCTACGTACGGCATTAGCAGCACAGCGTGCAATTCCACTCTTGTGCTTAGAGGCAACTGGATTGGGGGCTTTTATGATTTCTGGAGAAATTAGATGTGTTCAGCTCCTTTTTTCAGAAAATCTCTCCTGAATTCAATCTCCCTGCGGAGGATCCCACTGATTCTGGGCTCGTTGCTGCATTTCAAAAGCAGTCCTTCCATAACGATGCTGATATATTCCCTCTCCAGCCAGTTTTCTGTCAGCATCCGTGCACAGCTGTATTGGTTCACGAGAGCAGAGTAGAGATGCTATAAAGATGCCTCCACACTGTGGAAGAAGCTGTAGTTCTGCAGTGCTCATACATGACTGGAAAACCTTCTTGCTGCCTACCGCTGTGCTGTTTGCTTACTTTAAAGCTGGCGCAAGCGCGAAGCGACCCCTGCACGTATGTGGTTCCACTTTCATCAGGCGCAGCGGTGTAAGGCCTCAAAAACCCAAACTGCCAGTGGAGAGCACCGCAGCGAGGCATTTCATGGTATTCTTTATGAATAAAAGTGTTCATGCATTTTTGTGGTCGGAGCCTGGGTTTTCCATGGGTAATAAAAACATCTGGCTTCCCTTTTTTTTTTCCTTCTCCCCCTCACAGAAGTCTCCCATTTGTTAGCAGCCCAGCCAGATTGTGCATGGATAGACTCACC
The DNA here is from genome assembly GCA_034781795.1 of Crypturellus tataupa. Classification (NCBI taxonomy): domain Eukaryota; kingdom Metazoa; phylum Chordata; class Aves; order Tinamiformes; family Tinamidae; genus Crypturellus; species Crypturellus tataupa. Next base: position 1,617,178 of record JAWLRI010000344.1, on the reverse strand, counting down.
TTTCATTAGAGCTGCAGGCTGGAGGCGTTTTTCCTGCGGGGATCCGCACGGTGTGGAGCCATTACGGCTGCACAGGGATTTGCAGTGTCTTTGCAGCCTCTGTGTTCCCTCTAAGCAGTCAGTTTGCTGGGACACGTTAACCCTGTGTTAAAAGGAGTACACAGCAGCTGGAATGTGAAGCCCAGCTTGCCGCTTGCTGCTGCCCAGGCGCCGCAGCAGAGCAGCAAACTCTTTTGGGTGGTGTTTGCCCCATCCCTGAGTGGCGACAGTGCTAACGCTCTGAGGAATCCTGTCATTGCTGTAATGTGAATAAGCCAGAGCTGTCACTGAACAGAGCCGCAGTGTTTATACTGGAGCGGGGGGAGGTGTAAGGTGTGACCTTATATCCTCTATGCAGTAGCTCCCAAAGTTCTCTAATGTCATCTCCGAGACGATCCGTGCTGAGACAGGAGGGTGTGAGGTGTCTAGAAGGAACGGTGTTTTTTGGGCTGTGGGGTGGTTGCCGACGTCAGTAGGTTTGGGAGCAAATTATTGTTGGGCATTTCTGTAGCTCTCTCGTGTTTTTTTTTTTTTTTTTTCCCCTTCTCTTTCTCTTCTCCTTTGCCCACTTGAATAAACTTCTAGGTGCCTCTTCCGGCCCTCCACCTCCTGCTACTCACAACTTTTATGAACTGCAGCAGGGTCAACCTGGGTCTATTTGTCATAGAAAAAAGGGGAGATTTTTCAAGGATGCTCTAGCCAAGGTCAAGAGACAGGCTGGAAGCCACTGAAAATAACCCCAGGATAATTTTTTGCTTTTTTTTTTTTTTTTTTTTTTTTTTTTTTTTTTTTTTTTTTTTTTTTTTTTTTTTTTTTTTTTTGGTGAGGAAAGCATAGTAAAGGGCACCACCTAGGCTGCAGGTGGTTGAGGTTCCTTCAGACATGATTGAATGTGTCTGAGGGTCAGGAGGACCAAGCACGTTGGGGAGCTGTGCAGTGCGCTTTCCAGCAGACAGTGCTTCTGTAGACCCCTCTGTGCTGGAGAGGAGCAGGAATCTGCAAGGAAAGGTCTGTCGTGTCGGGTGCTGCATTGCACCAGTCCTGTGTCTGTGGCCGGCGTGTACCTCGGGATGCCCGCGTGTCCTTTCTCCCCCTTTAAACCAGTTGGTTGCCCTAGGTTGGCAGTAGCAGCGACTGGGGAAGGAACAAGGTCTTGAAGTATTTTGCTTTCCTTCTGCTGAATTTGAGCAGTAAGGAATATAAGGAGGATTATAAGCCACCGATAGAAAATGTGTTCCAATTTTGCTTTGTCTAATAAGATCAGGTCAAGCTCTCTTATTTACTTTTACAATTTATTATACTGTGTAATGTTACGCTTTATTAGTTTGCAGAAAAACACCTTCAGTGAAGCAGAGAGCGCGTGTTCCCCAGCTTCCGTGTGCTCCTGAAGCCCTCTGCTGTGCGAGCGTGTCGTGTTCTGCAGAATTCCTGCGTTCCTTGTTTTTGACCCTTTGCCTGGTATTGCCATTTCATGCCCTCGACGTGAAGTGGTGAGTTAAAACAGGGCGCCTTTGTGTGGGCCTTTGCCACGGCGCTGCCGCTCAGAGCGGGGACGGGGACCGGGACGGGGAGGGCATGGCGGGGGCTCGTGGCGCCCGCAGGAAACAGGCAGAAAGGGCCCATTCATGGGGCCCAGAGAGACAGCGCTGCCCCGGCGAGGGTCTGCGCCCTGCTGTTTGGTTTGGCTCGGGGAACGCACCGAGTTGTTCCAAGGAGCTGGAAGGCACTTTTGGTGGTGGGTCCTGGCTGCCTCTTCCACCTTGGAGTGTGGTGGGACTGCCGATGAGCCCAGCGTGTCGCTGCGTGAGCGCTGCTGATGCTGGTGACTGTTGCATTGGGTGAGTGTGGCTGGTGGCCAGCTCGTGTGCCCCGAGGCATCGCCAGGGCGTCTGCTGCTGCGGAGGGTGACTTGGAGATGGAGGAGCCTTCAGCACGGTTCCCAGGAGGGAGCCCCGCACGAGCGCCCCGACTGACGTGTTTTGAGGTGGCGTGTGGCACGGAGGGCTTCAGGCTGTGCTGTGTGGAAAACTTCCTTTCCCCTCATTTTGGGGTTTTCCTGGTGCTGGGTTAAACCTCCAAGTGTTCTCGCTGGAGCTGAGCAGTTCTCTCAGCCCTGCGCGGTTTCACTTGGGAATTGTGCACGTATTAAAAATTCGCAACAGAGGGGGAGGATTTCCTCTCTCCTCGATAAAAATAGTCCTTAGCTGAGAAGGAACCGGAGTTCCCACACGCGTAACTCGACGTTAGGAGAAGCGTTTGCTGCAGACGGGCTCCCGAGCTGCCGGCGGGTCCGTGCTCGGTGCCGTCTCCAACAGCTGGAGTCCGTGGAGGAGAGAGCTGGTGAGTGGAGCGGGCAGTGCTTTACCCTCCTAGAAATCGGTTGCAGTTTCAGGGGTTAGTCTCTGAGCTAAATATTAACTGGTACCTGGGGCTGGTCTCCTTTTTGTCCATGAAAATGTTTTTTTTTGTTTAGTAAATTAATTTCTATTAGATGTAAAGACTGCATGGAAAATGAGTTGAAGAAGTTCAGTTCAATGTTGCCACTGTCTGTTCTGTGCCATTAACATGACAGTGTGGAGCCATTAGAATTCCCTTCAGCCCTTGTGGGAGAGCTGCAAAACCAGAACGGTTAACTCTTGTTCTTCTTCTTTTGCAATTTCTGACACTGACTCCATCAATGTGTGTAGTTTTGAAAATACAATTTTTGTGTTTATGTTTTGAGCAAGCAAATACTTTCCTCTCTTGGCTTTGCAGCTTTGGAACACCAGGAATAGTGATACCACATGATCCTGCACTTTTGATTTACTCATCTCTTCCCTTTTGTTGACTCTTTCACTGGTAACTGCATTTGCTTGGAAATGAGGCCTTGGGTTTATACGTATTTCTAGTGTTAAAGCAGACAGGCTTTGCACATCGTGAGAGACGGAATTTTGTTTTGCTTAGCAGTTCACCTTAAAAATGATAACAGATTTGTGAGATAATGGCAAAAAGTACAATTTTTACAGAGTTTTTCTTGGTATACAGTGAGTACTTGAAACCCTTTCAGATATTATGCAAGTCAAATTGAAAAGGTTGCTCCCTGTGTTGTCCATGTGCATAAGAATTCTGTATCAAGTTAAACAGCAAAGACTCAACTCTGTTTTAGTCAGTAATAATACACTAGCTTATCATTTCTTCTTTTTTAAATAAGAGCTGCAGTGAGTTTGTTTTGGACTATGGTTATGAAAACGTTCAAAATATGAACCATAATCTGACTTTCCAGTTTCTATAGTAATCTAAATAAAGAAGGCTTTGCAAAATGGTGTGTATCAGCACCTGACTCTTAGAGGTCTTCATTTCTGAGAAAGATGTACCATTGTTTGGATTTCTGCAGGGCCTGATGAGCTAAAGGATGGAATATTGCTTTGAGAATGCCACGTTTACCTTCCTGGACAGGTCTTAATGTTAGATGTTACCATTGATTTGTAGCTGAGATCAGCAGTGGTAAACTGAGACCAAAAGAGCTGTTTTGTGTCGGGGATGCTGGATTTTGTTTGTGTTTTTTAATAAGGGCTGCAAAGCCCTCTGAGGTCTCTGCAGAGTCTGGATGAGTGGCCTGCAGAACTGCTGCTCTTGTGGCACAATGTGTGTTCCTGCCTGCTGAGACCTGCCTGCTCTCCTGCAGGATTGGTAGCCTTTGCAACAGAAAACTGTCTCCAGGGAGAGCATCACATTTTTGCCCCTTTTTCATTGTTTTCTAAGGAAATATTAAGCCATTTTAAAAGCAATCACTGTGACTTCATTAGTTTTCATCTGTTTCAAATCATTAGATATTATGTAAATCACTTTCATATTCCATTGATTTTCCTAGGGCTGCCTAGCTGGCAGTAATAACCTTGCAGAAAAGGACCTAAGCATGTAAGAATTTTAAATGAGTTTCCATCTGGTGTTATTTTTGGCTTCAGTAGCATGAGTGTTTGCATTTTTGCAAAGCAGAGGGTTTTATTTCTCCTGATAATTAAAAATTGAAAATGCACAATGGAAATTTAGTGATTTCTTTTATTTATTTTTTTTTTTTTTGGTAGAGCAGATCTGTACCCTTGCATCAGCACATTGCTGAGGGGACCCAAAAGCCACCTTTGCCATGTGCTGCATGGGCAAGCTGGGGACTTTATAGGTAGCCAAACCGCGGGCCATGTGGCTGCGCTTCGGGCATGCTGAGCCCTTGGAAGGGAGATAGGGCAGAGATTTGGATTTGCAGGGTTTCTATAAGGGCGATGATGCTTCTGCTTGCTGGGTTTAGCAGGGCCCTCGGTTTTCACAAGTTCCTTTTGGATCGGGCAGGATGAGAGCCTGTCTCGTGCCCTCCTTCGGCTCCACAGAGAAGGGCTGCAAGTGCTTCCTTGGGGAAATCGGATCACTTCCCATGAAGGAATGGTGCCTGGATTTCTCTCTGGAAGTCATGGGCAATGACGTGGGTGCCACTTGCAGTGGTGGAGACCCTTTCCCCTTGGAATCAGACATTGGGTCACTAAGATGTATTCATGCTGTTGCTCCCCAGACAGGATTGGAGAGAAGTATTTATTATTTAACAGGATTTACTTAATAGTACTGCAATTCTCTTTTTCTGGTGGTCATGCTAAAAGAGAAATAATTGTTTCCACAGCAATTTATCAAACTTCTGTGATAAGAAACTGATCTGTACTGGGGTAGTCTGCTTTTTAAGGGATCTGCAATTATGTTCTTTTTGTTCCATGTCCTGCCTTCTGAGAAACCAGCTCAGCAAATCTAGCAGCTTTTATATTCGTTGGCTGTTGCTGGTATTTTTAGATGCAAGCACACTAATAGATGGTAGAGTTAAGCTAAGCAATTCTCTTTCCTTAGGCCTATGCTAATTTGGTGTTGATTTTTTTTTTTTTTTTTTTAACAGCATTATCAAAATATAGAAGTTGAGTTTAGATTAAAATACTGCCAAGTAACTATTGTCTAACACTAAATCTCTAATAGAAATGTTGCTGGAAATCCAATTAATGCATTTGGAAAGATGTCAGCTATAAAGGAAAAAAATATATATATATATTTACCTTCAGATACCTTACACACAGTATCTAGCATGTCTGACTGCTGTTGTCTTGGTTTCCTTCCATCCTCATAATAAACAAATTTATTGCTTGTTCTTCAGTTCTTCTATGGTTATCCAGAGCAACCATTTCTGAGGTCAAGTGCTCTCTTAAGTGCCTCCCTTCAAGGGAGCCATGATTTTACTGTGTTTTCTTTTCTGTGTGTTTATATTCTTCATTGCTGCCCCTTGGAGCATTGAGTGACATGATGGAACGTTGTTGCTCTCTGCTTTTTAAGAATCGCATACAGTTCTGCAAGCTGGTCAGGTACGAGAAGCTTTTATAGGAAAGGAGATCTTGGAGACTGAAGAGCACCCTTTAGCCAAATGACTTGGAGGAAGATGAAAATTCAAGTTGTAGTTCAGTGAGTTGATAGCTGCTGAAAGGGACTATCCCTGTTCCCTTTCTTCATCCGTGTTAGGCCATATGGGCCTACCCTTTTGCCGTTTTTAGCTCTGGTGCTTGTTTTTTTGATGTTCATTGGAATTAAATACAAAGAAAACTCTTTGGGTCCAATCTCAGAGGAGAGCTTGGAGCCATATTCTACTGGATTTGTTCTCTGTGTGTGCTCCCTATGCAATTAAAGGGGTGCTAGAACAGGTATGAGAGCAGCAGTAGGAGGGGTGTGAAGACCCACCTTAATCCCCACATGGTCTGTGAGGCTCAGGGCACACGCAGCAACTTTGCAAATAAATGAGAACCCCCTGAGCAGGGGCCCTCTCGAAACCTAAACAGCCCTCTGGGAAAAAGAAGGGCCCCTTGCAGCAAAGGAAAATTGATGTGTGCTTTTGTGATTCTACTGGATGCAGCTGGGTTAGATTTGAAGTACATTTATTTATTATTTTTTATTTTATTCCAGAAAAGTCAGAAATTTCTTGAGACTTGGGAACAGATGATCCGCCGGGGCTCCTGAAAGGTAGAATTACACAAATTTAGCAAACACCTTGAAGTGCAGTGGGTATTCATCTCCCTTTAGCCCTTCATAGTAGGGGAAAAAAAAAGGCTTTTTGACTGTCACCTCCCTAGTATTCCGTGGGCTGTTGCCTTTGCTGCTGTTCCCGTTCTGTGCTTTGCTTGGCTGGAAATCCTGTTGCTTATTTTATGCCGGTGCTGCTGGTGTGGTGTGAATTCCACAGGGTATTAGTCCCTTGGGTTTCCTTTCCACGGTGGTAATGCAGAGGGTGATGCCCTCTCTGTGCCCCCTGGTTGTGTGATCATGGAGACAGTGTGGAGAGAAAGGGGCAAAGGGGAACCGGGTGCACGGGATGCAGAATCCAGGTTCCTCTCCTGCATCAATGTTAAATACTCTGGAAAAGCTCTTATAAATAGATACATTTTGATTGTTTTTGTTTCATTCTGTTAGATTTTTGTCTTGTAAGAATCTGTTTCTATCCTTTTCAGGTAGACAGCATCATTTTCCATAATTGCCAAAGAAAAATTTTGATTTCTGACATCTCAAGAATTGATCATTCCTGAGTGCTTTTTATTATTTCCTGATGTAAAAGAGGAAAGCGAGTTCTAACTTGCTGTATGTTTGTACATAGCTCACCTGTAAGGTAGGAAAGTGAGGAGTCCAAACTGGGATCTCTCTGGAGAGGATTTGCTGTGGGGAACTGCTTCTGCTGATTGCAGTGTTGCTGCACCAGCTCCCTGGTTGCCTTAGAACTCCTTAAAAACCCTTGTTTTTCCAAGAGTTAATCTTAACTTTTGTCTCTGCTCATTTTAAATGTGAGTATTGATTACTCATTTACTCGTATCCTTTGAGAGATTAAACTGATATAGGATTTTTTTCTTATTTTTAAGTTGCTGGAGGGGTGCCTCACTTATCGCAGAGAGCAATCCTCATACAGTTTTTTTCTTAAATGCCTTAAGTTTATTTGAGATGAAGGAGAGCATGAAATAGTAGGCGCAGATGATGTTTGCTGATGGAAACGCACGCTCAGGCATTGCTTTTCATCCGTGGGCCTGGCGGAGCTATGCAAACTTCTTCCCGCCAGCCTTTCCTAGCTCTGCAGCCTGGGAGCTGCGAGTCCTCCGTGCTCTGTGAGCGCAGGCCGTGGGCTGCGGGGCAGCCCGAGGTGACGTTTGGCTTCTCCTTGCCCCTGCCTGCCTCCTGGGGGCAGGTTTGGTGGAATCCGCGAGAATTTGTCCTACCTTGCAGGGGATTTGGCGTAAGAATTGAAGAAAACTGTGGTGAGGAGGACACCTATTACTCGTGTCTGTGTGTACAGGGTACGTGGGGGGACGCACAAGGCCTCAAAGCAGTGTCAAAACAAGAGTTATTAATCCACCTGCGGAAGACATTGCACATTGTCTCAGGTTGCTTAAGCATAGCTGGGGAGATGCTAAAGGTGTTATTTGTGCTGCTTGTATTTTTTTCTGATGGCTTATAAACCTTTTTTTACAGAGTTAAAGCAGCTTGTATAAAGGTAAAAGTCGCTTTCAATGTTAAAAGAAAAATATTCTCTTCCAGTTGTCTTGAGCTATTACTATGTTTAGTATCAGCTATGATTTTCCTTTAGTTAAGTATTTAAAGAAATTTCTTAAGTGACTGCTCCAACTAATACATCCAAAATACAGATACCTTTAAAATACTAGCTAAGTTGTAACAGAGCTGTTTACACGAAGAGATGTTTGCTCATAGGTGTCCTTATTCACACAGCTGTGGGGTTACAGATATTTGCTTTCTTCCATACTTCAGATAATGATTCAGCTTCTGGAAGACCTGAGGTTTGCTGGAATTTCAAGTTGGGGATTTTTTTTTTCCTGTCCAGCTTGGATACTAACGTACTAGGCAGCCAAAGAGGGGTGGTCATACTCACTCATCATCAGAATAGAAGTCTGTCATTGCTAAAATATAGGTCTGAAGAAAAGGCTTTAGAAGTATGTTAAAGGCAAAAGAATCTCACTTAACACCCTCGAGCGATAGGAGTTTGCTGCAGGTAGGTATGGGCGAGTGAGGGGAGTCAAAGCGCGAGGGCAGCACTGACGCAGGGCCCTCGCAGCCGGGCAGCCCTTGCTGATCCGCGGGCGCAGTCGGGATCAGGCTGCGGAGAAATTCTGAGAATTTACAAAGCAAACAGACCTGAAGGAGAACCAGGAATGCAGCCTTGGCTTTTGGCATCGTCAAAAAGGTATCCCTTCACTGGCTTGGTCTCTTGTAGGGCTGGTCTTAATCTGTTCTGAATTTATTAAAGAGATGGTTGGACTTTTTTTTCTCTCTCTCTCTCTCTCTCTCTCTCTCTCTCTCTCTCTTTTTTTTTTTTCTTTAACTGTGAGATGGTAGGGATTTTATTTGTTTGTTTTTGATTTTTGTGTG